>VDFB02062138.1:0-104986 GCA_007258455.2 Sequoia sempervirens | reverse complement strand
ATTCTGCCTCAGCAAAACATAGCTCTACTGCTAATTTTATGATTCTCCCTCAAGCAGACCAGATCTCCATCATGGCATTCTGAAAGATTCTTATGTTCTGTTTAAGCCAAATCTACCACACAACCACCCTTAAGCATATAACCTAGATCATACTTGGCCCCTAGGCATCTTAGTTGGATTTGGAAATGGCCTCAAATAAATTTAAAGCTGATTGATTCCTCCTTTCTTGATACTGAAGGTCTCAAATACCTGTTTCCAAATCTGAATGGCAGCAGACTATATAATGAAATTGTGCTTCTTTGATTTCTCCACTCATAAGCATAGCTGACAAATTGATCCCTGAACTTCCCTTTTCTGAAGATTGTTGAATGTTACCATTCTATTACTATTCTAGAGAGCTAATCTCAGATTTTAGAGAGGTTTCTCTTCCATTTAGAGGATGTATCTGTAACTTTCCCTTACAAAATACTTAATCCATCATTAGCCCATGCCAGTACATCTCCTTCAATGTCCTCCCTACCCTTTTTATTTGTCAGAAATCTTCTCAAATACTGCCAGAGGGGCTCTACTTCCTCCAAGCCTGCTCTGTTATCTAAAGCCCATTGTGTCTGGTACCAACCATCATGGTACTTGACCTTCATATAGTTATCAACAGTTATCTATCCCTTGTCCAAGCATTTCTCCGTCAGCAGTCTCAGGTGAGGAAATTCAGTGACCAAGGCTGCTTGTTTGCAACGAGACTCACACCCAAAATCCTGTTTTGTATCCATCCCCCAAAATGCAAGCTCTTTTTCACCACCTTGGTACCCCCTCTGAGTGCAGAAGAGATAGAAGCACCCTGCCAAACACAACCAGATCTGTGTTTTGACATTTTCTCAGAAGGTTCACAATATTTGTGCATAAGGATCTGCCCACATAATTTAGAAGGTTTTTGGCATCATCAACAAAAGAGCTTACAGAAAAAAGACTCATTATCAATTAATGCATTTATCAGTCCCATGCCCCCATGTTCTTTCAGGCAGTAGATTATGTCCTAGTTAACAAGATTCCACCTTCTTTGGTAGAGGCCATCAACCTAGAGGGGTTTCTTCTGAATTGTGCCCATGTCCTTCAGGACTGCTTTTGGAGCAGGAATGACAGAAAAGAAGTAAATGAAAATGACTTTGAGTACCGATTTGATGGGAGCAACTTTCCCTGCCAGCAACAACCACATATTAGTCCAGTTGTTCACCCTCATTCTAGCTCGTCCAACAGCTCACTCCAGTCCTCTTTTTTAGGGTGAAAGATCTTCAGGAATTCCAAAATATTTCATTTGAAGGGATCCCAAATTGAATCCTAAAACGGGAAGAATTCTATGCTGAATGTGCTTATCTGTATTGAAGAAAATTGCGTGGGACTTCTATTCATTTAGGACCTCAACCAAGGCCCTCTCATGCTTATTGAGGCATTAGGTCCAAGTGCTTTACCTTAGGCATTCCAATGACTACTTTTTCCAATACTACCCAAGCTACTATTGTAACTGTTGACACTTTTGTTTTAAAACATTTTTATTAAAGATATTGTAAATGTTTGCAAAGATGTTTTATGAAGCAAAGGGGAAAATGAAAATGTTAACCAAGTCTCTTGGGCGCCAAGTGGTGATGAAGAGAGAGAGGAAAAGTAAAATTTATTGTTCTTTGAAAGTGTCAACACTACCTACGTTGCCTGAAGGAGTAGGGTTTTTCCTTCCTTTGCTGGTGCTGAAATGTTGGAGGGAGTGTCTCCACATTGCAGAAGCAAAGAAGGAGCTATAGCATATTCCAAATCTTTAGGAAGGAGTTTTTCCACATTTCCAGAGGTTTGTTGCAGATTTAAGAGGTTAAGCACCATGTTGCAAAGACCAGTAAAGAAGAGTGGGCACGTTGCAAAGACCAAGTGTAGAGATGGGCGTTGAAGGAGTCCAAGGAATGTGAATTTACTAGACAGACGCAATAGCACATTTCAATGAGAGTACAGAGATTACAAGAATTGATTTTGAGTCTCATACACGTTGCATCCCTGCGAGGTTTCATTTCACAATGCCAGGTATCCTCTTCTGGCCTGCGTAAAGTCTTCTTAGAAGGTTTAATGCATTGCAGACATGTAGAGTATTTTTTGTCAAATTATGAATGTCACAGAGGTAAGGGCAGTTCATGTATGTCTTCAGCTCTATTATGACAGTAGGATTTGTATAAGAAGAGCAAATTTCTATAAGATCAGTGGTGTGACAGTAGTGCCCATGGCAACAAAAGCACAAACCGAAAAGTCAGTCCATGAAAGGATATCAGAACCTCACTCTCTAATCTACTTGTGAGATCTTGCATACCTGTAGGAAAAAGTAGCAAAAACCCAAAAGAGAGTTTGACTGATTTTAAGCCCCATCTGTGTTGGTTTATTCATTAAAGAATGACTAAATGATGACAGTCACAAGAATATTTAAATAGACAGTCACAAGAGGCATATAAAGCAATGTCAAGCAATCAATTGGAGAATAGCATGCAAAACACTTACAAAGGAGATGAAGGATCTGTGGGAAACACTTGCAAAACACTTACAAAGTGCAGAGTCTCTGAAAATATCTAAGGACCTTCATGGTGATGAAGGCATTTTATCAATCATAAAGCATGTTTTGAAAGGGAAGTTATATTCATTCTAAGAGCTTACCAAAGGACAGTCATGGGACTGCCATGCCAAACAAGAGCACAGTAAACCCCAAATAAGGCATGCTCTCACATATGCTTATCTCATCAAACAAGAGACAGTCCTAAGAAAGAAACAGTGAGATAAAGCATGTGGACAGTTAGAGGAATGAAGTTTTGACAACCAATATAAGGCTAAGAAGACTGTGATTTCAAGGTGGGCAGCACTTTATTAACAACTGTCACCTTGAAATGATATATGACAGTCAACAGGGTTGAATATGGAAGTAATGATGCAATCATTGGTTCAAATGTGAGAGGATTGCAATCAAGTAACATCACCATATAGAAATATTGATGATGCAAGAGTAGCCTAGCAAGTGAATTGTTAGAAGCATGGAAGCATATGCAAACAATGGAGATGGGAAGTTAATGAAGCTAAGAGGACAGTCAACCTTGGTGGGGCAGTGTGATTGTCATGTGATGAAAGACAGTATGCTTGCTTATGTTATAAGACAATGCATTCACCTTTGTTGGCAAGAAGGACAGGGTAAGTGCATAGTGAAGGACAGTGGTTCAAGGTCACAAGGACAAGCTCACCAAAATCCTTTATAAGACCTTGGACACTGCTGTCAAAAGGAAATCACATAACAAGAAAGAGAACATGACAGTCCATGGGACTAGGCTAAAGTAGCAATAAGGGGTAACACTCTGTAGAAGGACAGTCAGACATTTAAAGTACAGTCCATGATTGCAAAGGGACTGGCATAGAAACCTAGATGGAACCTATTCAAGTGATCAAAATATGGGACCGTTGCGCAACAAGAGAACAGTCCAATATTAGAGATTGAAGAAGTTGTCTAACATATAGGGCAGTGATCTACAAACAGTCTGATAAGGCTAGTATGAAGATCTTGCACAAAGAATAAGTGATGAGGCAGGGTTATTAGTAGAGTTGCATAAACAAAGAGATAATGACAGTCTATAGGTCTCTTGGACGGGTATTGGATAGGCAAGGAACAACACAAATGCATGATGATAGACATAAATGGACAGTTCATAATGAAATTGCAGTGGAGTAACCCCCAGAATAAGGTGAGAGTCACCTTGGAAGAGGACTGTCAAGAGTGACAGTGAGAAATAGTTGACTGTGAACATTTTGTGGACAGACCTATAGGTCATGAAGATAAGAGCATGTTTATTGAACATACCTCCAATCAGGACATTATAGTTAATTGTTTCATGGTATGCCAAGTCAAATAATGGTAGAAGACTGACATAATAGAAGACAAAGCACAGTGAAAAGGCAACGGGGACTCTTCTATGGCAGTCAAAAGAATCATGCCTTCCATAAGGTCTGTTATCATGGGAAAAGGGAGAACTACAGGTCACAGAGCCATAGTCAAAGCATGACAGTGACAGTAATGAACACGGAAGTGCACAATGACGTGAAGATAATGTGATAATCATGTTCAGGGAGACAGCCTTGACAAGATTGAGAGCAGTCCTCAAAACAAACTCAATCACTAAGATGCAAGACAGTAAAGGAAAACTGTGATTAGTTTCTTGAAAATGTTACTTTAGCTTGCTTTGATGATATGATAGAGTCAAATGTGAACAAAGCTATGACCTTGCAACAAGAAACTAACCATAGCATAATCATGAAGTCAACACTCCATATGTCTTAACAAAGTATGATTAGTGCAAAGATAGCTTACTAAAGAGACTTTAAGTGACAGTTACCTTCTATCATGCAGAATATCATACTCCCATGCCAAATAACAAAATGGAAACAGTTGCGCACATGTCCTATTTGTATGCAAATGGTAGTTGGTTATGGCAGTTTGGAGAGTTGAAGACAATTGCAAGAGCATAGGAGTCAGTTGGTGACTGGGACAGCAGTTGAGAGCAGAATTAGGAGCTTTTCCAGTAGTCAAGAAGGGATAGGACCTTTTTCCAGCGATCAAGAGGAAGTCAAACGGTCAGCAGTCATAAAGGAGTCTATTAATTGTCATTAGATGCTGTCCTACATTCTCTCCAACGTAGGATATCAAAAGGCATACCAAAACTCATTGTTAATCAGTTCTTGCATTTTTGGCAAAGCATTGTAACTTGTAAAAAGGTTCTTTCAGGTCATATGATGTAATGTAACTCAGAAATTGAGTTCTAGCTATTCTCAGCTATTGTATTGTAGCTTGTTTCAAAGTTCTTTCTAGCAGGAGCAGCAAATGAAGCTCATTTTCAGACTTGTATATAGCTGTGAGGACACTTTTTCAATAAAATTCAGTGATCTTGCCTTCTCAATAGTTGTTTTATTGTGTGTATATGAGTGATCGATATGTATTTCTGTGGTTTTTATGTGCAAATCCTCTAATATATTGTCTCATTCCAGCACCTTTAGGCAGAAGAACATGTCTCATACAGGTCATAAGTTATGTTACTAAGGTTTACATTCTTTATTTGTGAAAACATACCTAGTTTCCTTCTAAAAAATTGTAAACATTTCAACTTTCTTATGAAATACTTATGCATGAGCATGTTAAACAGTTGGGTTGTGTGAATATTAGTTGGGAATTTGGGAAAATGTGTGCTAGAACAGCAGTGCAAGTTACAATCATTTGGTGTATCACCTTAGGATCGTAGGTTTTCATTTTCATGTCATTCCTATCTCTTTCCTTTGCAAGAAGCAATAGGTGGTTTAGTCTAGGTGATAGTTCCAAGGGAACCGGCCCTCTCTGGAGGTTTACTTCCATTATAGGTGACCCACAAACCTGGAAGAGATCCAATGTTTCACCAATAAGCTAAGTTTTGCAACTCAGTAAGGGTGCATTATTTGGTGATAGTAGTAACAACACCCCCTAATATTTTTTTGAAAATATTTGCTGTCCAATTGAGTTCACAATAAAATCCAAGCAAGGGAACACAAACGACTATAAACATTGTCAAAACTCTGATATGATTAACAAATAAATCACAAGCTGTCATATAATTTGATGCAACGGTACATGGCTTGAACCATAGTTGGAAAACTCGATTGGGCGAAAAACTCGCCAAGCCTAAAATTGACGAGTCAACAAAAACTCAGAGAAAACTTAGCAAAAACTCGGCAACTTTTTCGATTTTTTTTTGCGTTTCACATTTTTTATGTATTTGGCGAGTCTTTTGTAAAAACTCGTAAGATTTTGGCGAATACTCACCAAAAACTCGGTGAGTTTTTGGAAAAGACTCGGCGAGTTAAAGTCATAAAGACTCGCAGGGCAAAAAACTCATGAGTTTTCCAAGACTCATCGAAAACTCTGCAAGTCTGCCAACTATAACTTAAACTATTGTTCATGACTCATTGATTGGTTACACTTTTCATAAGAGTCTAAGAGTCTCATTACATAAACGCTAAGTTACCGGTTCGGTTTTGAGTTCGGTTTGCGAGTTCAAGCAAAAAAATTTTGGGGTTGGGTTCATTTTGGGTTCGCTAATACAAAAACATATAAAAAACAGGAATATATACATATTTGTAGCAATAATTAAGTTCAAAATACACCACCATATTAATGGTCAAATAACATAGCAAAAATACACCACCACTTTCATAGTCAAATATTAAAATATTAGTGATACTCAAATATCATGATATAAATTAAAGTTCAAACATAAAAATGTCAAGTGTTTACAATCAGCCATTATTGATCATTGATCAATCATATGGATCATCAAAAAAAGCATCATCAACATCCATATTAGATGCTACATTTTGTGTAGAACCACAAGTAGCGTTAGTGGCACTCGCACAAGCACTGCCACTAGCACTGACACTAGCACTCTCATGCTCAGTAGCTGCCTCAGGCTCATTGTCATCATCATTATCAAGTGCAGCTAAGTGACTTCTAGAAGCATCCAAGTCAAGACGCTTTGGCTCAATATCCCACCTCCTTGAGTCTCCTTCCTTGTAGGAACTTTGTTTGTGTGTGTAATGAGGCTCAATTTTTTGTATCTTTCCATCCATCAGAAACGATGGTCACCCCTGTTTCGATCCACGAATCCCTTATGGGCTTCAAAGAGTCTGCTACATGCTTCGCCTCTTTATCTAATAAGGTGCGACGCACCTTCTCAAAACCTAGGCCCGTATCCCCCTTTGGAGCCTCATTAATAGATTTCACCATTTTTTGCCAATATGGTGAACAAACAACATTGAATGCCAATCCATTGGCATAGACACATCTTGCTATGTCTTGATCAGCAATCTCTCTTGCCTCATTCTGAAATGAAGTTTCCAATAGTCCCTTAGATCTTTTATTTGTAGAGGGCACAGTTTTCTCTTGAAGGATGGACATGAATGGATGGCTATCTGTAGGTGGAAATTGAGAAAGCAGAGTAGGGGGCTCCATCACTCGAGATCCTTTCTTTAACAAAGGATGACTTGTTTTAAGATTGATTGCTTTTTGGTCTACTTTTTCTTGCTCAGCAATATATCCCAAAACTATATCATCTGGAATGCCTTATTTATCTTCACCTGGACAAGCTTTGATGCCTAGTCCAAGGATCCTGCACAAGTGCCCCTTCACTCAACTGTATAAACTCAAATATCTAACATGGCAATGACTACAAATCCAACCATATCCTCCACAACCTGGAAGTTGTTGAACCATTTCAACATATTTCCAAAGGGGAGAGTTTGGGTTTGTTTTGAAACGAGATTGGTTTGAGCCTAAGGAGGTAGAACCGGATGCCATTGTAATACGTAAGGCACAACACATTGAAATTTTGGTATTGAAACTAAAAGACTTAATTAATTTCAAAAAACTAAAAAAAATTGAACGTGTTATAGACACTTAGAAGAATGAAAACAAAACAAAAGAGTTCATTTGTTCAAAAAAATGTTAAAAAAAAAAAACTTCAAAAAACCTACCTCTTTTGAAGAAATCTTGCTCTACGATCTTCTTGGCAACAAATGGACACTTGCAAGTGCTTAAGAATAGTACAACCAACTACGAACAATCAACAATCAACCTTCAAGTCTATTCAAGCTTGTGCAAGCAAAAGAGAAAGTTCAGCAATGAAGGCGAAAAAACTTGTTTTTCATTAACAAATTGTTAAATGAGTATTTTTTACCTATTTGATGTGTTAGGAGGCAAATATTGGGGTTAGAGGGAATATTTTAGTCTTTAGAAGTCAACAAAGAGTCAAAAATAATTAAAAAATGCAAAAAAAAAGTGAAAAAAGCGTGGCCTGGGCGTGAAAGTTCATGGGTTCGAGCCTTCTCCGACAAAATCGAACCCACAGGCTATGGGCCAAACCCTATCCAGACCCACAATCTATATTTTGAACCCTTACCGAACCAATATCGTTTCAGACCCGAATTTCGAAGCCATGCCATTTCGAACCCAAACCAGGAGCCAATACAAGTCGAACCGATAACTTAGGTTATTTGTTTAAAGTCATTTTACCTTGTTTGGAAATCATTATTAGTATTCATTGATATTCATTTTTCAGGTTAATTGTTAGCTAAATGGAGTTTAGGCTCTTTGCCATTGAAGAAATTTAGTGTGAAGCATAATGGAGTGATTTAAATTTATTTAGGGTTTCATCAACTTTGAATCTTCAATTTGTACATTACGTGTTGGGATTTTAGGATATTATCAATTTCTAATATTCTAATTGAAAGTCATAATGGTTTTATTATATTAATATTATATAATTATTAATTAAAAAAGGAATAAAAAATTCATAGCAGTCAAATCCAAAAGTGTGAAAGTCCGACATTTTTTTAAAGGTTTGGAGGAGTCTTGAAGCTTGGTTTAAAGAAACAAAATTGTGAAAAATAACATGCCCCATGAAGGTTTGTGTAGCTTGAAAGGCTTTAATTTGGGCTTGGTGGTGGGGGCTCCATCCCTTGATCTCACCTTGTATCATAATAGGGAGTGTGCCAAGGGTACTGCCCCTAGACCCCGTTGGAGGAATTGCCCCTCGACCTTGTTGGGGGCACAACCCCTAGACCCTATGAGGAGCATTGCCCTTAGACCATGCTAGGGGTTGCTATCCCAGATCCTTGCTCTCATTTTTGTTTTTGTTCTATATCTCTATGCTATTAAAATGCCTATAAATTTTTAAAAGTATGTTTTTACTCTCTTTTTTTCTACACTTTTTTGATAATCCAATTTTTTTTCAAAATTTCTTTGATTTTTTCCAATTTTTTGAAAAAATTCTATACTTTTGGTCTGTCCAATTTTTCCCCAAAAGATTTTTGCTGCTATGTTCATGTCTACATATTGGTAGAGTATGGCTAACCTAGCACTACTATCTAACTCTTCAGTTGAAAGAGTTTAATTACATGAGCATTCCCTATTGAACCCTTCTAGTAAGGACTAGAGTTTCGACAGCAGTAAATGTGTATCAATGCAATTTTTTATGTGGCATTCAGCATTTATTTAAAGTATCCTGTTGCAAGTTAGTTTTGACAAGTTTGTATATGAGAAATCCCTATTGAACTCTTCTAGTAAAGACTAGTTTGGACAGCAGCAAATGTGTATCGATGCAATTTTTTATTCAAGGCACTCAGCATTTATTGTTAGTATTCTGTTGCAAGTTAGTTTTGATTAGTTTGTGGCTATATACATCTTGGTCATATTTGTTCAATGTTACTAGTAGAGCTCCTCTATGCTCTTCTGGTCACAATTACAAGCTAGAAGATAGTTTCCTTAGTCTTTTAGTTGCCATACCAACAGAGATTAAAACTTAAAAGATCCACCCCTTATATTCTTAATGCTGAAAGTAAAGAAGGAAGACAATAGAAAGGAGAACAAAGGAGATCTGAAGCCAAAATTGATATTATACTCTTCATTAGGAAGGTTAAATAGATTTACTAGTGTGAGGATATGTACTAACTGGATAAGGCCAAATACATGTGAACTATACCCTGGATCAGGCATGTAAAACTCCTAGCTTATATAGATTTACATGCAATTAAAGAGGATTAGTGAATTTGGTCAAGTGTGCATGCAATGTATTTTCAATGATGTATGTAAATTACAGGGAAAACACTATGAGAGTGATTCTCATCATTTCCTTCCTACTTAGAGGAAATTGTCCCCTATATAACCAGTGTCAGCTAGCATTTGATTGTTCGTTTCATTTTATACTGCATTTTTTATATATTCTTATCATCATTAATATCATGTTGAAACTATCAATTGATTTGTAGTTTGGGTTCTGGTTTTTTTAAATTATCCCCAATAACTTCAAGTTATTCGTTTTTTGCTGCACTGTCAGGTGATTGCTTTTTCTGATTTACGAGCTTACTTTTTCTATTGTTTCTTCTGGCATTGCTGATGCATTCTATATGCTTTTGGGGTTTGCCTAATAAATATGCCGTACCATTGATATTTTAAACTTGCATCTCCTAACTTATTTTCCCAAAGATTGCCCTTTTTGTGTTCTTATGGTTTGTTCATAAACGGGAAAACAAATGTGAGCATGATGGATAAATACCTCATTGCAGAATGACAGAAAATTGCAGACTTACTTTAGCTGGTTACAGAGTATATTTGCCTTTTAAATCACCAAACACCATCACACCTAACATTAGAGTCTTCTTCACATCCATAGCAAGAGATGTAGGGAACTTTCAATACCACTCAGCTCTAGGAAAGAACCCTGTAATTTGCTGTTAAAGAACTGCAGATTAAATCTGAGCAATATCAGGGTGACAGAGGGTTAATTTCACTAAATATATAAGTTCACTTTGACTCATTGATTGTCCGCACCAATTGACTACCCTTTTGACCAAGTTAAGAAGGTGATGAATCACAGGGTAGGGATTTAAAAAAGACAACTCTTTTACCACTAAATTTGCAATCCAATTATATCTATAATTCATGGCATATACAATTGATTAATTATCATGTTAAATTTAATATGTCAATGCACATCAAACCCTGGAGAATCATAAAAAACTTAATCAGTGCTTATCAAAACTTTTCAAACTGGATTGAGAAACCAGTACTTGAATGAACCACATTAAATCCATCCATGCCTTCAAGATCTGAATCTGATTCATCATTCTTCATTTTATCCCATTCATCATCTGAGCATATTTCATCATCTTTCTGAGGTGGTGGTACTTTCAATTCATGTGCCAGAGCAGGAATGGGCTCCTCAATGAAGTATCTATTCTCAAGAACCTCTGCTGCATTAAGCCGAGCTGTAGGGTCATAGCAAACAAGTTTTTCCAAGATAGAAAAAGCACTCTCAGAACAATTTGGAACATGATTCTTTAAACCTAGATGAGAAGAGTTACCAGGAAAACAAATCTTCCCATAATCAGGAAGATTAGAACATCCAGGCCAATTTTCCTCAGTTGGATTCCCTAGAACTCTAACCAGTCTGCTAAGCTGATCAACATCTGAAGTACCAGGATATAGAGGTTCTAAAATCAGGAGCTCTCCAAAGATACAGCCCAATGACCATAAATCAACTTCTTTTCCGTAGGTTGTTGCTCCATACAGCAATTCTGGGGCTCTGTACCATCTAGTACCCACACCACAAGTAAGCTCAGACTCAGTCATACCTTCATTTCTCCACCCCAAATCTGAGTGTCCAGGCTCTACAAAACCTTCAGAAGTTGATTCAGTTGGGGAAGTTGAATTTCCATCCCCTTCATTTGGTAGTTTTTTAGCATTAACACCATTCTCCAATCGTCCTTCTCCCAGGGCATCCACAACCGTATCATCTGGATGTTCACACTCTCTTGACAAAATTGTATGAGGCTCTTCTAAAATCCTTGCCTGCAGGTGTAAACCTCCAAATCAGTTCCAAGTTATTGAATGTTGCTGAATTCCCATAAAAAAGAGTAATGCAGAGATTCCATAATATCTGTTTGGCTTCAAGGAGAGAAATCATTGGGCTTTGTTTTTATGTGCCTTACTATGAAGTTTGGACCAAGGCTTCCAAATGAATGGATTGTAGTGCAGGTGCAGCACGGGTTCCAATTTTGTGAAGCGCAGGTTTCAAATTATGCAGAGTTTTGAAACATTCAATAAGAGAAATAATACATATCAAAAGAAACTTTGAACTGAAGGCGTTCATGCTGGATACAAAATGAACTTGAAAACTAATACTCTTATTCCTACAGAAAAGCCACATGGAGTATTGTTTCCTTATATGGAATTATGACTTTGGTGCATTTCAGATTTGAACTCAATGATAGCAACTCAAAACAAATAGTGGCAGTGGTAGTGCAGGTGCAGCAGGGCTTCCAATTTCGTGAAGTGGGGGTTTATAATTATATAGAGAGTATTGAAATGTTCAATTAGGGAAATAATACAAATCAAAAGAAACTTTGAACCGAGAAATAATTTACAGAAAATTTGAATGTGGACATGCTGGACGCAAAATGAACTTGAAAAGTAATACTTTATTATTCCTTCAGGATGATAAAATTTAGTACAGGACAGCCATATACTATTATAGAGTATTGTTTCCCTAGATGGATTCATGGCTTTGGTGCATTTCAGATTTAAACGCAATGATAGCAACTAAATACAAATAATGGCAGTGGTAATGCAGGTGCAGCAGAGCCTCCAATTCTGTAAAGTGGGGATTTCGAGTTATACAAAGAGTTTTGAAATATTTAATTAGATTACTACTACAAATCAAAAGAAACTTTGAACCGAGAAATAATTTACCGAAAACTTGAAAGTGTGCATGCTGGATACAAAATAAACTTGAAGAGTAATACTCTATTATTCCTACAGGATGATAAAATATAGTATAGGACAACCATATAGAGTATTGTTTCCCTATATGCAATTATAACTCTGGTGCATTTCAGATTTAAACTCAATGAGAGCAACTCAATACAAATAATGGCAGCCACAAGAGAGGGTTGAGCTTGTTGCAACACCCAACCGAACAATTAAAACAGTGCAATAAGATAATCTTACTTACCTGTCCAAAATCAGCAACCTTGAGAACTCCATCAGCCGAAATTAGTAGATTGGAAGGCTTCAGGTCACGATGGACAACAAAATTAGCATGGCAATCAGCCACGCCCTGTAAGACCTGAATCATCCATGCCTTAACCTCCCTGTCAGGAATCCCCTTCTCATCCTTCTTTGCAGACCTAATTACAGAATAAAGATCAGATTGCAAAAACTCCAACACCAAAACTGCATCTTCGTGCTCTCTCCAAAACCACTCATAAAGCCAGACAACATTTGGGGACCCAGCCAACCTCAACCTTTGCAGGGCTTCAATCTCTCTCAAACTGCTCTGGTAATCATGAATTTCCTTTAAGGCTACAATCAATCCGTCCTCCTTCCTCCTGCCTTTATACACATCCGAATAAGTCCCACTGCCCACCCTTTCCAAAATTTCATAGCGCGAGGTGATGTCCCTATTTCCATGAAGACTCCAGCTGCTCTGCACATCGTCATTCTCCATTCTTACTATCTTGTTCTGAAAACACTTGAACCAGAGGCAGTTGAGCAGCAGGAGCCAAGAGGGAGCACGATCTTGCAGCTGCGGGCTGCTCAAGAACAGAAAGCCATGGCCTCAGATGAGGTTTCCGGCGTTTCGACCCTGGGCAATCACCCTCAAATTTTGACGGAATTCAATGCTTGCTAAGAGGGTTTTAAGCTTTATCTACATGTATGCCGAGTGCATAAGTTTGGTAGAATCGGCTATTCTGCCTGTCACTGAAATTCCAATCAGGAAAGTTGCCGGGAGCACCTTTCCCTTGCAACAGCGTTCCTCCATGTTTAGGGCTTGCAAACTGCCCACAAAAGATAGGTAAAATAAAATATAAAAATAATACTGCTGCCGATCAACGAAATAGAGCCAGGAATTTTGGCCGTATATAGGGGAGAGGACCCAGTAGTTGTGCACCCTAACTTCGCGCTTCTAATTATCCTACGTGGAAATTTGAAATCACTCCTAATTTTTTACAGCAACTTACTTGGCAAGTCTCCTACTTATAACTAAGGTTTCAGGGCCACATCATCAAATATGATGCCACATTACCATGCTTTTTGTCAAGGTGTCCAAAAAGGCCAAAAAAAAAATGTGAGACCAATACTTGTGCATTCACAACATGTTTTATTGAGCTCTGATGTGGAATCACATGATTTGTTGCTTTTTAAATCAAAGGAATACATGTTGTTTAATTATGGGTAGTCATCATCAACACTAACAACTTTAAAGTCACAACTATTGGTCCAATATTGATAAAAATATTGGGCATTATATAAAGAACTACTATCACAACTATTGAAACATGCTCAGGTACTGGGTCCTCTCCCCTAGTACACTTCCGGTTAGCATTTACGGCCCACGGGATATAACCTTTTAGTTACCTGTTTTCATAATGTCGTAATAATAATATATATATCATGATTGTTTGAAATCGATATAATATTATACTTTTCACATTAAATACAGTATTAAAAATAATATTCAATCAATTCAAATGTTATAGAGTATGTTTGGTTCCAGAAGGATTGAAAAGCAAATTTAGAACTTGGAGGAAGTTTTAATTATCAAGAGATAATATTTGATGTTTGTTTTTACTAGTTTAAAATTTGAAGGGTTGATTGTTTGTAAGAGATGTGAATATATAAGTACATGTGATCTTGGTATCATTAAGATGTACAAGATTATATGATATTTTGTCAACATTTAATTATATAATTTTTGAGTTAAATTTGTGGATTCATATTTCATAAATAGTGATTTAGAAGAACGTGTTTCTCATAAAATTGAACAGTCCACTTAACACTTATTACACTTAGGTGATGCCCACAAAAGTGAAGGATCGCTATTTCCAAGGAAATCACTTATCCCAATACTTACACATCTCAAGCATACTTAACTATAAAAATTTCGCTATGATCAAACCTACTTAAATCGTCATCTCAAATATACACCTTATTAATCGATCATTATAAAACTCTTTAACTTAGTTAATGCCCAAAAAGATTATCAATAATGATAAAAATAAATGGTTGATGTAAATATTGTTAAAAGAACATACAATAATGGTTTAACCACTCTATCCCAACTCTCTAATTGTGGTTTTTTTCTTATTCACACAATGTTTCGTGATGACTAGATGGAAGAATAGTTATCATGCATCTTGATGGCTTTTTCTTTAGTCATAAGAATACATAGAACATATGGGCTTTTATTAGTCTTCCAAATGTAGTGATCATAAATTTTCCACTTTCATGGCTTGTTTGTCTATTTCTTATAATAAAATCGAGGTCTTGAGCCATGTGCATTCACAAGAAAATGTACTCGAATGCAACCTCATATACTAGCACACCCACCTTCCCCCAAAAAGCAAAGTTTTATGCTAAAAAAACTCTAGAAACTTTTTTAAAAATTGAAAGATTTAAGACCATATAACTCACATGGCGGACCAAGGCGGGTGAAAGTGTTGCAACAAATTGAAATAACTCTAGAATTTAAAAAAAAAAATGAAAGATTTAAGAGCATAAAACTTTTTTTATTGTTTCAAGAGGAAAAAGTGTTAGAATAAATTGGTTTGTATGGACGGTGCAGAACAAGGCGACACAGCTACTTATTGTCATTCATTGTCATTTCTATACTCACATGTGACTTTCATAAATAAATTTCTACTAACTTTCATAAATGCATTTCAATTAACTTTCATAGATAACGCAAAACATGGATAATATGATCTTATGTATTTTGTCTACGTATAACAATACAATGAGTAATAGCAACATTAGTTGTAACAAGTTTTCTAATTTTTTATTTATATTTTTTGAAAAAAAATTATTATAATTAGTTTCATAAAATCAATGTTCTTTGTTATTATCATCACAAGTATATATAAATTTTACAAATTCAAAACACATTATTATCTTCAATGTTACACTCTTTATCTAAATAAACTTCAATTCAATGAGATCACATGTATCAAACAACTCATCAAAGGAAGAATAAAAACTATTTATATCACATGAGGCGTGACATAGTGAAGCCAGAGAGTTTAGATACTAATTTCCTTTTAGGTATTCTTTAAGTAATTGATCTAATTGATTAGCTTGTTCTTTTAATGAGAATATTTCATTCCTTTGAGAACTCTTCTCTTTTGCAAGGCATTTAAAATGTTTATCAAAATACTTCAACTTTTCTTTTTTCTTTTTAACTTTCACTAATTCTTCTTCCAAAATATATTTTTTTGCACTTTCTTTTTCACTCATTTACCAAACTTTTCCATTGAAACAAATGATTTCCTTATCAATTAAATTTTAACCATTTAAAGGACACCCTCAAATATCTTTTAAGGACTATTTATCTTTAAAAAAAATAGATGACTTCTTATTGAAAATTTTCACCTCATCTAATGCCTTCAAGTAGAATCACACTTACCAAGCATTGTTTGAACTTCACTACTTGCTATAGATGATGTAAAATCTTCAATTGTATTATCCCCGTGAGGATATTCAAGATTACACTATTATATATTACACCATAGTCCTCAAAGAATCCACACCAAAGTTATTTTTCCACATCTAACAATTATTAGGCGCTTCTCATATGACCAAATGAATATGTTAAGAAGCTATACAAAAGGCTCCCTCAACCACCATATGACCAAACACTCAAATAATTTTCACACGTCAAAGTTTTCACAACACCAAATTGGCAGCCCTCTTTGATATGGAGCTCCCACTTGTCACATAACCCATACACTTGAGTTTAAACACAAACACCCTTTTTTTCTTCTCACCAAACATTTAATCATCAACTCAATATTCTCTTTTCTACCATGCAATGTAGAACCTAATTGGAAAAAGGTCACACATATGTTTAAAAAATTACTAACATAAATATTCATATGTCAAATGTAACAAACAAAACAAGGTTTGTATGTTTGAGTTGGTTATCTAGTGAAAAGATAAAAATTTCATAAGTGATTTATATTTCATTAGAGAAGGGATGTGGCCCAAAAATAATAGTATGAAGTTTGTTTTGGTGAGTATAGTGTGGTGAGTGGTAAATATGGTAAAAGAGTAAAAAATGTGTGGTTGTTTGAGGCTCACAAAAATTTGTGTGAATATTTAAGTATTGTAAATGGGTACCTAACAAGGCTTTATGTGAGGACCTAGAGCGTATCTAAATTATGGAGAGATATTTAAAAATGATTAGTTTAATAGGGGATGTTAGAATAAATGAATTTGCATGGTTGGCATGGACCACACTTATATAATCGCATTGACATTCACCACTACAGTCAACATTCACAATTGATATCCATAAATGCATTTCAACTAACTACCATAAATAATATAGAACATATAAAACCTAATTCTATGTATTTTGTAGGAGTTAATGGTGACTCCTCAACACCCTTGGGAATAGTTGCTACACCAAAACATCTTCCATAAGAGAGAAAATCACAAGAATACTTGCTTCAACAATGCAAAATTCAATATGGTTGAATATTGGTTGAATATGCAAATATACATGAGATGCCTTGCTTATAAAGACAAGGTGAGACATAGGATTATACAAGATTGTAACATGTGTCTTAATCCTATCACACGAGACAACTAACTCATAACAACTTAGGATAAGATAAGATCTAGAAATGACAACTAAGACTTTTAGAAGGAATCTTATAATCCTAAGTAAACTTAACATGTGAATATGTTCCATAATTCTCTAGTAAGTGAATTAACTAGGTACAAGACATTTATTCACACCAAAAGCCACCTTAAGTGCAAATTAGGGAGAATATTATTATGCAAACTATGCAAAGATGAAGATGATTGTTATGGGTCCCAACTACTAGGCCATGTTAGGTACCTATGTACAATGCAATCTCTCACAAATGGAGAAAAAGAGAAAACCTAATGGGAAAAAACTCCTCTCCTAAAGAGAGAAAATAAAATAAATAAGATGATGTATGGAGGACTCAATGATACCCCCCCAAGGACTACATCCATCATGTATATACAATCAATGACCTCCCCATAAGAGGGAAATAGAGAGATAAGATATCCCCCCACAATGTATGATCACCTAAAAATATGGTAAGTATTTGAAGACAAAACATAATCCAATGCCTACAACACAATGTTTCTCCCCTTTGAAAGAAGATAAACCAAGTACAAATGCAAGAATGCTTCCCATTCTAGATAGGAATCGATAGTAAGTGGAATCCATATGAATGAAGATTGTGTCTCTGAAGTTTTCTCATGTGTTGTCAAGTTCTTGGATGAAGATGATGATGCCACAATCTAATCAGGTGCATGTCCAATGACAACAAATTGTGACAAACCAAGAGAAAATTGAAACTGATCTTGAACTAACTCCAAAGACAAACGTGAAGTGACAATAATTGATCCATGACTATCATCAAATAGGAGAGATAAACCCTCAAATTAGTCTTCCAAATTTGAAATGTGAAACTCCACAAACAATGATGCAATATCTAATAAATAAGAATCCTAATTAGGAAGACAAATAGATATGTGTTGCAATGAATCATAGGAAGTACTCATTGAACCATCAACAGAAGATGAATGTGTGATCTCAAGTAGGAGTTATAGGAGAAGTCTCTGGATCATCAAGACGCTCAAGTTCTACATCATATTCATACTCCTTTAAGGTGTTATAATCAAAGGGTATGTTGTCAACATCATCAAGTGGAATGAGGAAATCTAATACATGATCATCTGGGAATGTAGGCTTATGTGGATCTCCAAAATTCTCCCAAACTTTGATCCAAATTGTGCATGGGCACGAGATCTCAAAGAATATCTTATTGTAGGTATCTCTGAAGATGCTTGCACTGAAAATAGAACCAATCAATCCTATGATATGATCATTTCTATTATCCCAAACATATTTCTTATATGTTGTTTTTGGCTCAGGAATGAGTCCATAAAGATGAGGCAAAATATTTAGCCACCTACAATGTGTTATTATGCCTTTTTTCCATGACTCATAATGTCCTTAGTCATAACTATTACCAAAGGATGAGTTACATAATCCATGATTGAAATAATAATACATTTCACAAATGAAAAAATCTAAGATCAATATAAACAATAGAGTTGAAATGAAGTACAATGATCAAAACAACACCTTCCTGACTGCCAAAACATCCAAGTAACCTCTAGTATACCTGTCGAGAAAAAATTGAAATCATAATTATGTATCTGGGATAAAAAAGGAAAAAGTGCATGTATGGTTGAATATAGCTCCTTAATACCTTTCCAACGTCGCAAGAATCATAAAAATATAACATCGTGGCAAAATATTATGAGCTTGGGAGCCAAAATACAAGATTTGACTTCAATTAGTAATATTTATGATCAAATAGCAAAATTTTGCAAAATAACCTGCACCACTCAAAAAATGGAGAACCAACTTTTTGACAATATTTTGTTTGAATTTTTTTTCCATTTGGGGTAGAATTTATAACAATTTGAAAAATAGACTATTTAGGCATGCACGGGCAAAAACCAAGCACCTGGGGCTGAAAAATGGATAGCTCCCAGGGTCATAGATATGACCACTGGCTACAGATTTTGATAAAAAAATGTTTTAAAGGCGTCACCTATGACATTGGCACCACTTGGGTGGTGGGAGCACTATGAGTAGTGGGTGGTGGTTGCATCGCTTAGACAATTAAGCCTTGCCTCCTCGCGACAGGTGACTATGGGTAAGACCACCAAAGAACTGTGACTAAAAGGCCTTCACAATAGTTTTAAATAAATATTTTTATTATTAAAAAAATATATGTACCCTCTGTCAACCATGATTTAACGTCGATGAATCCATAGAGGGGGTTGTATGCAGGTGTTGACACTTGTAGAGAATATTCTCTACAAATATGTTTCCTGATAATTTTTGATAAAACCCCTACAAAATTTTCCAAATAAAATATGCAAAAAGTTATTTTATTTTATTTTATTTTCTGCTAATAAAATATGACAACCTAGGAGTTCGTACAACCTACCCAGGAAAAAAGAAATTTCCCCAAAAACAACTTTACCAAAAATGGACAAATTTACAGTCAAAATTTGTTGAATCAACTTCTTGAACGTAATGGTGATGCTGATTTGGGGCCCAAAGTGCTCTAAAAAATTAGTGACTTCTTGGATCAACTTATCTTCACACTTTTTCAAACCCTTGTAGATCTGACAAAACATAACCAAATTTGACAAAAGGAAAGGAAAACCTGACTTTCTTTGACACCTCAGATTCAACCGTGAGGTCTTTGAAATCCCAACATGCACCTAGAAAAATATTCAAGCCAACACAAATCCCTCAAATCTGGGAAGGAATCTGCAACACTAGAGCTCTGATACCATGTAAGAGCTAGAAAATTGTTTTGATACCATGTAGGAGTTAATGATGACTCCTCAACACCCCTAGGAATAGTTGCTAGACTAAATTATCTTCCACTAGAGAGAAAATGGCAAGAATACTTGCTTCAACAATACAAAATTGAATATGGTTGAATATCAGTTGAATATGCAAATGTACATGAGATGCCTTGCTTACAAAGACAAGGTGAGATATAGGAGTAGACAAGATTATAGCATGTGTCTTAATCCTATCACATGAGACAACTAACTCATAACAACCTAGGATAAGATAAGATCTAGAATGACAACTAAGACTTCTAGGAGGAATCTTATAATCCTAAGTAATCTTAACATGTGAATATGTCCCCTAATTCCCTAGTACGTGAATTCACTAGGTATAAGACATTTATTCACACCAACATATTTTACCTATAAGTAAGAATATAATAAACAAGGAATTCATCAAGCTCTGACTAACATCCATATAATTTCTTTAAATTTCTTTAGAATTTTTTTTTTTTTTAAATAATAGACACAAAAATCTAGTACAAAATCAAAAAAAGATAACTTATAACTAAATATAACAAAACCTAAAGGTTGATTCAACCACATCCAACATTGGTCACTCTACCTATGCTCATATTCTAGTAGAGATCAATATTTCCAAGTCTCTTCATGGGGATATTGATGGAAGAGGGTGGTGGAATAGAGGGCCTACCAATTTGTTTCAAAAATTTCTTTGCTACCAAATAGCTTGTTTACGACTATTCTTGTTCTTGTCAAAGGAATGTGGGATTAACTATACATTGATTGAATGCCCTCCTTAATCATTTGAATGTGGGTGATTCTATTATTTCTAACTCTCAAGATGATGAGTATCTTAGTCCTATCCCCTAACAATCGATCCTAGTGTGATCTTTGAGGTTTCATCTAAGGCAACTTCCCTTATAGCTTGTGTGGTTTAGGTGATTTCTTCAATCCTTGCTAGGCCTTCTCATTTAGGCTTGGTTTATGTATCTCCTTCATCAAATCTCATTGCCCTTTTAATCGGTTGTGGGAGGATTCTTGCTCTTGCTCTTGCTCTATCTAAGAATTTTGTGCAATATCTAGCAACTTTAATCAAACATTATTTCTCATTGTGCAAGGTGATTTTGGTTGAGGCGATGATTGAATATTTTTCCCTCCTTTATCCATGATCAGAGAATTTAGATAATTGTGTCTTCAATGATTGTTGAAAGAAGAGAGGTCTTCCCAAAACTATTTTAGAATCTCATCTTTGAGTTAATGGTGTACATATTGCAAGGACGAGGTCAAGGATAGTGTAGGTTGGTGACCCTTTAGTGTTTGTTCTCTTACAACATCATGGATAGATTTGTGTTGTAGATCAAATTATTTGGTAATTGTTGCATCATCTTTGTAAAAGATTTCAAGCCCTTTCAAAACCTAATTTTTACCCCTTAATAAAAAACTAAATATAACAAAAATATAATTTTATATCAAAGACTAGAAGACAAAATTATAATATTATACTAAAGATAGCAACACAACCAAATGTTACACTATTGAAAAGTGAAAATCATAATCAACATTGAAATGTTTCAATCTAAAAAACATAGTTTATAATCTCCTTAACAATAACTTAAAAATTAGTCATATGACAAAGATTTGCTTTGTTAATATTATTTTTAGTATAGATCTTAAGAATGACTAATAGCCAATATAATTTCTTACCTATCTAAACTATCTTTGAGGCTAGATCATCATATTTAATTGATATTTCTAAACAATAACCTGCTTTGCAAGTTTCTTAATTTTTTTCATTTTTAATGAGATTTTATTTCATTTATATCATCAATTGTTGATGTAAAGCACTTACTAATGCTTGTTGGAGCTAATCCCCTCCAAATCCAAATTCCTTGTTCACTTGGTCCTAAATTTATAGCCTGATTAAATTAGCTTGCCATGCTTGCTTAGCATACTTATTATCCATCATTTTCCCCGCTTAGAAAGAGACGTACAACATGCAGAAAAATATGAATCACTGAATTGTTTCCACCTCCATTGAGGAAAATACGTACAAATAAAATAGCTTTGCAAATTTAATGACTATGGGAGTTTTACTTGAGTATATGCATATTGTGTTATTAGTTCCTATCGAGAACTATTGCGGAGCCTTCAAACCATAAACGGTGATTAATGCATTCCTCAGTGGCCAATCAAGATTCATATTTTTTTATGTTTTATTTCAAGCAGTGCATAGTTGGGGATCCAAATGTGCTCACTACTTAACTACTCTGAAATTTGGTTGGTTCTCATTGACATGGATCAACGATTGTAGCATATCAGTATATGGTTTCTCACTTTGCATGCATGTCTACCAGGGCAGATGCAAATATAACATCTGACAAAATTCTACCTTCCATTATGCTATGATGGACGTCCATACGTTCCCTATTTGAAAGCTCCCATTTTGGCACAAGCAAGGAGGATGCTAGCAAAGCTTGACGAGTATGGATTTTCACCTACCAATTGCTTTAGGTTGGAAGTTTCTCAATTCTTCTGAACAAATCCATTTTGTGCAAATCTTGCAACCATTGCAGTCCAAGAGATCATATCTATTTGAATCATTCTATCAAACTCATGTGCCTTCTCTATGCTTCCACATCTATTGTGTAGGTATTCTTGGAATGAAATTAATCCCAACTCAAAGGAAAACATAGGCGTGGAATTTCAGACCCAGATCATGGAAATTGACAGAAAGGAGATCAAAGCTCAGATTTGGGGCACTGCAGGCCAGGAAAGGTTCTATGCTGTTACTTCAACTTATTACAGGGTAGCCGTGGGGGGGCTCATTTTTTATGATATTAGTTGCAAGCTTACGTTTGAGAATGTTGTGCGATGGCTTAAAGAGCTTAAGAGTGAGTTCTGGAATGTTCTTTCCACTTTTCTTTGAAGCGGTTTTTTTGGGGTTAACAAGGATGAATAGTAATGCCTTACTGAACAGGTTTTGTGCATTGATTTGTTATATGTTGAGCTCTGTAAGATAATATTGTTCTGGTTTAGGGAGTTGTATAGGCTTGTAATTTGGCTATGTTTTTGTGCAGTATTTTATTAATTTTTCTCATAACAACTACATTTTGGGGGTGCTTGATGCACACCCATGTTTGGTCTTAGTAAGAATTCTAAAACATTTGCAATGTTTTTTTTTCCCATGACTGTGATTAAAGATAGTGCAGATTTAAAACTGGTATTAATTTTATTTTTTATTAACACTTTCTGAATTGGGGAGGAGCCCATAATTGAGCAAGGAACAATGATTGTAGTAGAGCTTGAGATTGTCCTAAAACAAGGGAAAGTGGTTGAACAAGGACAATGATTGTTTCAAACAAAATACAAGTAAAACACATAGATATTTTGTTACTATTATAGTTGAAATCTTGAAGCTTGTCCCAAGGTATTTTTGATCTCTAGGTTTTTTAGATACGTTTAATTTGTACATCCTATATGATGTTGAGTTGTCTACAGTCATATTTTAACAACAATTTGGAGCTCAGAATGGTTTAAATAATAAAACAAATGGAAAATATTTAAGATCTTCTGCCAATTAGGCCAATTAGAATTCAATGTTTTTAAAGATTTATTTAATATTCACTAGTTTGATTAGTGAAGATGCACATTTTTTACTTTAAATGTTCAATAATTTTATTTTTCCCTCTTTGATTGGCACTCCCAGGGATAGGAAGTATCTGAATGGGTTTCATCTCAACAAGGTTGTTGATTTTGGGTATTGGAAAGTCGCAGGTTAGCATTGCTTCTCATGTATTGGTTTATCTGTATTATTTATTTTCAATAGGAGCTATGTAAGCTATAACCTCTTCTTATTTTAAATCCATGTCATTTGTGCTGACTTTACAAAATGATGTGGGAATTATTTCCTTTTTGCATCTGGTTAATACATTCTATATGATTGATGTATTTTGCACAAATTTCTAGTTTTTCCAGATATCTATTATGAATTATACTTTTTGATAGAGCTTCTTTCTCCAATTCCAATATACTTTTAGTATTATGTCTTGTATTTGGCCTTTAGTCAATGCTATCTCTGTAAGTCTTGTTTAGAGTGTTGGGATATCAATAAACATGTCCCTGTATCATGTGTCATGATGCTTTTCCATTGACTAAGTGAAAGATATGGTTCACAGATAATGCATTGCTATTCACTAATGTTTGTTTGGTAGTGAATAACTATTTTTATTGAGTTGAATAATATAAAGAATATAGGTCATAGTTTGTATCTAACAAATTCTTCACATGTTTGTCTTGCTATAGGTATTAGTCAATGGAGGAGGTGATGGTGGGGTTCTTCGTGAGGTCTCTTGACATAATTTGGTGTAGAAAATTGATATATGTGAAATTGATGGGATAGTTGCAAATGTAAGTACTCTGAATGTAATCTTCATGCAGTAACTCCAAGATTGAGACTGTTAGAAGGTTGTTAGTGTACATTATTTGCATGAATGAAAAATGGAAACACAATATTCGTGTGAAACAACTGAACAATATGATTTTATTTCCAAGGTATTTTTCATGCAAATTTCTAGAGTGAAAGATCTTTCTTTTCCAATCATATTTTTATTCTTTCTTGTCCATTGCATCTTATAGTTTAGGAGTTCTCTATCTAGCTTATTTCTTTGATAAGAATCATTTATAATCATTCATCTGCAAGGATTCCATGCATGATGTACAATTATGTGTAATTGTCCTTAAGTTTGCATGGGACTTAAACCTGACCTTTGCACTCTTAATAAAACATCAGTTGATGAGCAATACTAAACTAGAAAGGTTGCCTGAATATACCATCAATTCACTATATGATTAGGGAAATATAATCTTATAAAAGGAAAACAAAATTAAACCCAAATTTTTAGGAACGTATCACATTATTTCCAATGTTGAAATAGGGCAAGTGCACACCAAAAATAGAATGGAAAAGTTGGAACCCAAAAATTGAAAAGATAAAGGAAGAAACTATAAATATAATACATACAAATAAACTCAATTAATTTATTTTCCTTTTTACTCAGTTTAATCTTAGGCAAAAATGGTATTTTTAAGGTCTCCATATGTAACACTAAGCTTGATTCTAGATCCCTTTCTTTCAAAATCATGTCTTTTGGATGAATGATTTTTGGATTTGCTACTTCTAATATCAGTCTCATCTCTCTCTATCTTCAACTTGGAGTTTGCGAGGATGAGATCATATTCATTGATATATTGAATTATATCAATCTAATTAACAAAGGGATGGATTGCAAGTGGATCTTTTCTAATTATAACATGAAGCCTGATTTAAATAAAGAAATTATGAATTTTTGCGGCAAGTATCAATTGATTAATTCTAACCTAGTCTGTACTTGGCGTATCTCCTTATGGGGACCTGCTTAAACTCTTGGATTTTCAAATTCGTGTTTTTTTTTATTTTGATGTGACCTGTAATTATGATACTAAGCTCATTGGCTTTTTTTGTCCGCTTTTTTGGTTTTGCGCCTTTTAGCTTCCTTCGGCGGGTTATCTAAAGTTGTCCAACCTTTTAATGCCAGCAATTTAGAGATCTCTAACTATAGGCTCATGGCTAGTCTGCTTGGATTTCTGTGTGTTTGCGACATGGAAGGCAATCCTTCCCTGCCTAGCTTGTCCTTCCTTATCTGTCGTTTGCACGATATGATACCAATTTATGGCTCTGCTAAGATGTCTTTGGGAAAGCTTCCTGCTCATGCGTGTGACTTGTTTGTTGGGTTAATTATCAAATTTGGCCATTCTTGGCTTAAATGTCTTATTGTGTGGGGTTTTTTTCACCTAGCTATTGTCTCTAATCTTTTGTGTTTTCAAAGTTCCTGGTTATACTGTGTGAAGTGCGACATTATGGGAGGAGAAAGAGTGCGGATTGAACCAGATAACTACAACGAATTTCACAGGGATCCGCTTGTCTAGCATATTTGTGTTGAAGGTGGCATTGCTCCTCTCATGGAGAGGCTAGTGGGTCATGACCCTATCCTGTCCACTTAATTCATTAATTCGTGGAAGAATCATCATGTTTCCATAGATGGCATCTCTTTCATGGTGGAGGAGGAAGTTATTGTGTAGGCGACGGGTTTTTAGAGCATGGGTATGAAGCATCCTAAGCATTCCAAGACCGAGGATAATGAGAACATGAACATATTTTTCATTGGTGAGGAGATGTCAGTGCACAACCAATCCAGGTTTGAACGGGAGGCTCTTCTGAAGCCGTGGGACTAGGTGTGTCTGGCTTTGATGAAGTATGTCACGTTGGAAGGAAGGTATAAAACTTACTTCTTCTACCATTTTCCTTTGTTAAATCACCTTAGGAATAAAGTTCTTTAGAGCTTTCCCTTCTTCCTGTTGATTGACCTCAAAAATTCTGTTGAAAAGTGTATCACCTTGGCCGCTACTAACCCCAACAAGCCTACTCCTCTTCCGCTCCATCAGGGTCTTATTCTTAGACTTTACCATTTTCATCTTGCTCTTTGCCCACCTAAACCTATTTCGGTCATTCGTATTGAAGAAATTGAGAACCCCACTATGCCCAAATTATCTCCGGCCGAGTCTAAAGGCCATGTTAAAAAGAATCACTTGGTCCATGTGGAGAAACCCAACCCTCCTACTAAAAAACTCAAAGGTATTGAGGGTGTTGCCCAAGCCAGTGCGACAGTGAGCCTATGTGACCTTAAGTCTACTCCTGCTAGGACTCTTGGTAAACCTGGTCTGAAGAAGAAAGGTAAGGAGGAGAAGGTGCCTCCGATTAAAGGGAAGCATGTTGTCTACAAGGATTCCTTGGGAGATACGGTGGTGGCGGAAATTGTGGTTGCTGACAATGATACAATTATAAGACGTTTGGGTAGGCTTGCTAAGAACAAAAAGAAAGTGTAGGTTAGAGACCTGGATACCAAGGAGGAGCTGTCAGTTAGCAAGGATAGCTGTGTGGAGGTGGAGTTAGAGGACAAGATAGGTGAGAAAGCCAAAGGGCCCCCGTCGGTTCTTGACTCGGGTGGTGATCTGCAGGAGGTTTTGGCCTCCCACTCTTCGGAGTCGATGGGGATGGAGAAGAATGTTCCTAAGTACACTACAAGCGGAGGGGAGGAGGTTGGTGCGCTAAAAGAGAGAATGGACATCCTGGACAAAAAGTTGCATGGGCTGACTCGCTTCATGGTCAGGATGATCCACTGTGTCACTAGTACCATATCGGTTGCTATGAAGGATGAGTTGGAGATGAAAAAGATTGAGGACCACCCTGAATGGGTTGGGGATGATATGGTTCATCTACTGTCGAAGAACTGGGAAAAAGATAGCTAGTTTGGTGCTGGTTGGTTGTTGGTCCATGTGTGTTGTTGTTTTGTGTCTTGTTTTGGTTATGTTTTTTGGTGTTTAGGTTTGTTTAATGTTTTGTTATTCTAGAAATTTCTAGCCCTTGGGGCTCTCCGTGTAGGGTACAACACCCTATAAATGTTGCTTATCATATAAAAAACAAATTACTTTGCATTGCTATTTACAAATTTATAATTTACATAATTTAAATTTCATCAATTGATATACTCATTAATTCACAGTCCATGTTTTCACAAAACATGAAAAGTTAACAAAAATAATACTAGGTTTCAGTTCCACGGAAAAGATGTTTTTTGGGTACACATGTGGAAGACTAATTATCAAATGCATTTTGACTTGTCTTTTGTTGATGACTGCACCACATTGCAAGTAGGTTTTATCCCCTCATTATTTATCTTTACCTATTGCATGATATTTTATTTTTCCTTCTTGTTGAACTATTCCTTTACAACCACATAACATTACAACAGGTAGATATCATGTCCAAGATTTGTGATATCAAAGTCTTGTAGGGTCTTACATTATTCAGATTCTGTTAGCTACTACTAGTAATAGTAAGAACTATTTATTTTTAAAATGACAATGAAATTGGTATTTGGATGGGATCTTTATTGAAGATTATTATCCACCCAATGAAATTATGAAGACACTCTGAATTCTTGAATTAATTATGAATATTTATCACCAATGATATATATCTCCACCATTGATGCGCCTTAATTGCAAACATTTGATGGCTTGTAATGATCATATTTATGTAGGTATATTCAAGCTCAAGGTTTAGACTGTAATATGTTACATATAATTATCATAGATTGTCCATCTTGGTAATTAGATTGAAGAACCATACATTTAAAATGTTACTGCCCTCCGTGCAATGTCTTGGTAATAAAACCATATTATTAGCGTGCATGTGCAAAAGCACAATAAACTGTTCTACATTTAGTAAGACATACACTTCCAAATGAAAATATTTAAAATGACAAGAAACACAATGAAATCCAATATTTACTCAAACAAGAATAACCAATTAACAAAAACTATTGTCAACACTGCTTTTGTTGTGGTCAAGTAGTCAGTTGTGAGTGTTTATGTCAGAGATGGAAATCTCTAATGTTAATATGGTTGTTTCATGAAAACATGGTAAGTAAAGGGAGACTAGATCTAGAAAAAAGGGCCCTTATTTGCCACACTTTAATAGAAGAATATTAAGCTTCCATTGACCTAAAAGCACTTGAGAACAATTTGTAATATTACATCAATACACATACCTACTTATCCAATTATACAATAGTGTTAATATTAACACCTCCTAAGTATACATGTAGCACCCCTTCGATTTGCTTATATTTTTAGACAATGCTTTTACTTTGATAGACCATGATACTATGTTGTTGTTATTTGATCGCTGACATTGGAGTGATGATGGTTTTTATATTATGATGTGATGGTACACTATATGGATGATTATTGATTATGTCATGCTTTCTGGTTAGCATATTTGATTATTTGAGTTAATATTGATATATGCTCATTTGTAGTTAATTGACGTTTTAGTTTCGTTAGTTTTGATGTGACACTGTATTGGTGAAGGGAACGGGATTGCATCACTCACTTGCGAGTACCCTGTGATTCTGCAATTTTCTCTTCACGGTGTGATTGTTTATAATCTATATACATGTACGACATGTTTTATTGCAGGATTGCAGGTACAGGACATCGACTCCATCTAGATTCACAGGTTTGAGCATGTCCATTGCCCAACAGAATAGTTGATTAGGAGATAGTAACTGGATTTCCTTGTCAAGCCACAACCCTAGTCATAATGTGTCATCAGTCTTTGTTTGGTTTTGTTGAGTTGTCATGTTGTCCACGTTTTCCTTCTCGTTTATTTATTTTGCAAGGTATGTTCTGTGGGAAATTAATGTTAATTAATGCTTATAATGGTTTTTAGTGATTATTTAATTAATTTTGATTAATGTTGTTAGAAGTTTTATATTTGATTTAATTAATTAAATTTAATTTATTATGTAAAGTGATTTAATTTTTGTGATTAAGTTTATTTTATAAAATGATTAAATTAATTAAATTTAATTTAATTAGAAATTAATATGTGAATTATGAATTATTAAATGCATAAATATCTTGTAATTATCTTAGAGGAAATATCTGTGATTTGGTTGAAAAGATATTTTATTTGTGACATGTGTTAGAAAATAAAACACTATTGTTGGGAATTAATTCTCAAAGAGATTAATTACATTAACTGAAAGAGGAAAGAGACTACTTCACGGCAATGAAGAAAGAGATTTTTAAAAGAGGTTGTTGAGAATTGGGGAAGAAGTTCTCAAAAATTTTGGCTCTGGTTTTGTTTTCTTCTTTATGGAAAAGTGGATAATTTGGAAGAAGCTTTGGTAAATTGGAATTTGAAGGCGAAGCTCTACTTCAAACATAATTTCCTCAAGCATCTGGAAACAAGTTCTTTAAATTATTTTTATTTATATGCAAATTGGAAAGATTGTCTGTACAAGAAGAATATGTTATATGTGTAGAAGCTTTAATATATTTTGTAAATTTGAAAAATTGTCGTGTTTGGAAAATTGTTGTGAAAGCTTAGAGCTTCTATAGAAATTGTTTTAAGCTTTGATTTCTTTGGAATTGGAAAATTTTTGTAAAAGCCTTAGAGCCTATGTAGGAATTGCTTTTAAAACAATAGAAATCCCAGAGGGAAAACAATAGAAGATTTGAAAAATCTCTGTAGGAATGGATTTAAAATCTTGAATCTGTTAAAATTTGTGGAAAATCTTGTTTGTATGGGAAAAGATCTTCTTGTAGAAGATTATTGTTTTGTTTTGTTTTCCCAATTAGTTTTATTTGGCTGGGAAATTGAAAACATTTGTAGAATTTTGTAAATACTTTATGTAGAAAACTTTTGTTAAAAAAAATTGCTCTTCTCGAGCAATCATTCTGATATATATATATATAAGCATATTTGATTATAAAAATCCCTGTTAACAATTGCATTCGAAGGAAACTTGGGTTGAAGTTACTGTATGGCAAATTATATATATATATTAGCAGGTTTGAAAAAAAGTTGAAATGTTTAAATATGTGTGGGGAAGCATTGTGGCTAACCCACATCCAACTCACCATTGGGGAGAGTCAGCGTTGTGGGCAGCGCCAGTGTTGCCCCACAGTGGTTGTGCCCCCCATAATGGGGGTTCAACTGTGTTGCAGTCGGCGCAACCTTTGATGGCTACGAAACCTTCTTCCGCCTTGGAAAAAAATTGATTTTATTTAGTTTGTTTTTTTAAAATATATAAAGTATATTATAAATATATATATGCATAAATATATATTTGTATATATATATATATTTATATTTATATAATATATTTATCATATTTATTATATGAGATTTGGAACTCTGATAATTGTTATTATAATCAAACTCCACTAAATGGAGATAGTCCTCCCATCGTGTCTGTTGGTCCATCACATACATGCATAACATATCCTTGAGGATCTGGTTTACCCTCTTGGTCTGTCCATCTATCTCAGTGTGATATGTTGAACTAAAGTTCAACTATGTCCCCATGACATGCTGCAATGATGTCCAAAGAGCTGAGGTAAACACAAGATCCCTGTCAGAAATGATCCGACGAGGAATACCGTACAACCTAACTATATCTCCCATGAACACTCTAGCAACAAACGAAGCATTATAGGATGAACAAATAGGTGAGAAGTGTGCTACCTTTGTCAACCTATCCACCATCACCATAATGGCATTGTGTCTTCGCAAAGTATTGGGTAACCCAATAATGAAATCCAACAAAATTATATCCCATTTCCATTATGGCACCAAATGTGGTTGTAGAAGTCCTGCCGTATGTTGGTGTTCAACCTTCACTCGCTGACACTCCAAACACCTTGACACAAAGTCAGTGATATCTCGCTTCATACCTGCCTAGAAGTATAGCTATTGCAAATCATCATGCATCTTCTTCACTCCTAAATGAGTTGAATAGGGTGTCCGATGTGCCTCTGTCATAACCAAGTTATGAAGATCTCCAAAAGATGAAACATAAATGCATCCCATGTGTCTCAACAAACCATCTGACTCTAGAGAATAACCTAAGAATCTGCCCTCAAGAATTTTTCTTGTCTCTATCTCGGATCTCACCTCTTGATACCAACAGTCTGTAGGAAGTGTAGAAAGAATTTGACTCCTTAAATCCACACCAAGAGTCAACTCTGACAACTCGTGTCTTCATATGTTGAGAGCATCAGCAACTATGTTCTCCTTCCCCTGGACGAACTTCACCTCGAAGTCATACTCACAAAGGAATTCCATCCATTGCCTATGCCTAGCATTTAGATTAGGCTACATGAAGATGTATAGTAAGCTTTGATGGTCACTATGCAACTCAAATCTATGCCCCAATAGGTAATGCCTCCATCTCGTCAAAGTGTGTATTATCGCTGCCAACTCAAGATTTTGTGTGGGGTAATTCAACTCATGATCCTTGATTTTGTGCAACTCATACGCAATAACATGACCATTCTGCATCAAAATTGCTCCTAGTCCCTCCAAAGATGTGTCTGTACAAACAAAAAAATCCCCAGTAGGATCAGGTATTGCAAGAATCGGTACATTGGTCAACCTCTACTTTAGAGTCTGAAATGATGCCTCACACTTCTCTAACTAGACAAATCTATGATTTTTTCTCTGAAGAGAAGTGATAGGATGTCCTATCCTAGAGAAACCATGAACAAAGCATTTGTAATAACCTGGTAATCCCATGAAACTGCGTATCTTTGCCACATTAATGGGTGCAGGCCAATCAATGATCGCTTAGATCTTCGCAGGATCTACTGCAATACCCTCTCCTGATATCACATGCCCAAGGTACTTAACCTCAGTCTTAAAGAACTCGCATTTGGACAGGTTAGCGTACAATTGATTATCTCTCAAACATTGCAAAACCTACCTCAAATGCTCCTCATGCTCCTCTACTATCCTAGAATAGATCAATATATCATCAAGGAATACTAATACAAATCTATCCAAATAAGTGCAAAAGACTTTGTTCATCAAGCTCATGAAAATAGATGGCGCATTTGTCAACCCGAATGGTACCATTGTAAACTCGTGGTGACTGTAACATGTGTGAAACACCATCTTATGAATGTCGTAATAAAAAATACATGGCTGATGATACCTTGACTTAAGATCAATTTTTGAAAAGACCGTAGCACCCTTGATCTGATCAAACAAATCATCAATCCTAGGTAAGGGATATCAGTTCTTGATTGTCACTTTATTCAGCTGACGATAGTCAATGCATAGATGAAGAGAACCATCCTTCTTCTTCACAAAAATTTTTGGTGCTCCCTAAGGTGAAACACTAGGGCAGATGAAACCCTTCGCTAGCAACTCCTCTAGTTGCAAGTGGAGCTCCTTAAGCTCCTTTGTAGTCATACAGTACAGAGCTCATGAAATAAGCTTGAAACTAGGTATAAGATCAATCTTGAAATCAATTTCACACTGAGGTGGCATCCTTGGAATCTCACTAGGAAATACATCTGCATACTCTTGAAGTAAGGGGTGGCTATCAAGAGAAACCTTCTCCTCACTATCACCCAACTCCAAGTCACCTATTGTTATTGCAAACAACTAACATCCCTGACATACACATCTCCTCAGCTGCATAGCCAAGATCATCCTCAACGATATGGGTCTTTGAACTCCCACTATCTCAACCTCTCTACCAGATACATCAATGCATCAAATCAACTTGCATTGATAGTCAATAATGGCCTTGTGAGCCTCAAGCTAATCCATCCATAAGACGATGTCATACAACCCCAATGGTATAATGCGGAGGTCTACTGTAGTGTGAAAGGATCCAATCTCCAATCTACAATAAGGTACTAGGGAATGCGTTGCAACTTTAACACTAGAGGCCAATTCAACATGCACTTAACGTCTTGCTTTACTGCCCTCAGTCTACAATGCACCATGACAGATGATGAAATAAAAGAATCTGATGCTCTTGAATCAAATAAAATGGTAACCCTGTTACCTTGTAACATACCAGAAGTCTCTACCACTATGCCCTGGTGATCATCCTGACAGTTGTCAATCACAACAAATACTCAATGACCTCTACCCGCATCTCCAATAGTCAGCTCTGACGCCACTGGCCTTTGATTCTAAGTTGATGTGCCCTTATTAGGACACTGTCACACTATATGACCCTGTTGGCCACAAGAAAAACATCTTGTACCCCTGTTGAATCCTCTACCTCCAGGAGGTGCGATCGACTGCTGAACGCTACCCCTATTATAGGTAGACTATGTACTCTATGTCAATTGCTCAAAGTTGAGGTGTTTGTTTCACCTCCAATTCCTGTCACCCCCTGATTAATACCTGTCTCCTGTCTCAGTTGGAAATTCTTCCATTTCCCCTGTGAATTCTAATACTGACCACTCAGTGCAGGCACCTATTGTGTCCTAGGTGGTCCAACTCCTTGAGCCTGGCCACTATGTGAACTAGGTCTTGTAGCTAAAGCACTACTTATCTGCACTCCAGTATGGCCACCCAATGCCATCGCCAAATTATCCTCCACTAGTCTATCCTTCTCCACTACTGTCTCCATAGTCTTGGGTTCGAAAACCTGAACACCACCATTGATCCAGGCATTTAAGCCCCTAGTGAAGTGTTGAACAACCATGCCCTCATCATCACCAATGCCAGCAAACTGCTTGAGCTCATAAAATCGATGCTCATACTATTCCACCGACATGGCCATCTATTGCAGAGCATGAAACTCGTCTCCACGACGCTGTCACCAATGGTCAAAAAGGAATCTAGCTCTAAACCTCTTTATGAACATATCCCAAGACACAAAATTAATGTCAATACAAATCTTTTGCTCCTCCGATCTCCACTAGGTAGATGCAAAATATCGCAAGTGCATGATCACACATTTGGCCTTGGTGTTGCTACCATAAGGGTACATAGAAAAACACCAGTTCAAGTCTATCAACCATGTCTCAGCCTCTAATTCCCTACCAAAACCATCAAAAGTGGGCGAACGAGCTCTAAGTAGGTCTCTCATGTGAGTGGCTATGTGTGCCTATGGCTATGTTGGTACCTCTCTCTCACCAATATTAATCTAATGTTTGTCCATCCTCAGCCCAAGGCAACCAAGAGTCTCCTCTAACAAATGACGCAATTGAGCGCCCTCAATCCCTGGTGGATCCTGATTATGATCACCGCCTCCCGGAGCATTTTGGGAAGCCTAATGTTCCTCATGATCTAAGTCATGGGGAACATGGGAGGTGAATCGTGCTGACTACCTCCACGATTTCCTCCTTGACCATGACTATGACCTCTACTGTGACCTCACCTAGGTGGCATGATCCTACACAGACACAACAAGGTATAAGACAAGGTACGCAAACTTAAATCCTACACAACTAACAACTTAATGGGTTCAACATTATCACAGAGCACCCAGTGTTTAAAGTTGGGCTTTGATACCATGTGTAACGCCTCGCCACGTAACCCTAGAGGACGACACAAACACAACGAAAGCGTAACAAATTTTTTTTAGTGTGATTAATAACAAGTGAACTACACTTAACACATACATTTTCTAAGGTACGCGACAACGCTTACATGTGAATCCCATAACTTACAAAAGTGAACTAACCATAGCATATAAAATTAGACTCATGATATAAAGAACATAGATCCAAAAGCATTAAACTCATCAAACAAGATACAAAGTACATTAATGAATCATTCATAGATTGTATTCATTCCATAAAATAGTTACAAGACTCATTCCCAAAATGGGAAAGATCATACAATAATGTTACAATTACATTGATACAAGACTCCTCCTCGAATACAAATGAGTAGTACATATACAAAGTATCCAACTGATACAAAAGAACATAAGAAATAGTACAAAGCAATTGGTACACACGAGCTCTTCAATTTGGAAGATCCCACCATCACGAACATGAAATGGGAACCCAACGGTGTAAGGTGCATGTTCCACCCAACCAAGTGGTACCCGAAGGCCCACCCCCCGTGCTAGGAGATAGTAAAAGGGATTCCTAGGAAAAAACAACAACCTCTAGACACAGGAAACTCACAATACTAAACTACACAAGTACAATACATAACATGAAGGTTACATTACTTCCAGAGTATAAGAATCAAGTACATCAATTGAAAAATTAAACCATTGTCATAGGAGGAGTGTCATCACAAAGCTGCATGGGTTACCCTAGAAAATCTTCCTAGGCTTCGACCCCCATCTTGGGTTACCCTGGTAGCCTCTCACAACCCTCGACCCCACATGCAAACCGATGCGGAATCGAATATCTTTCAAATAGATAAGATAATGATCTTTCCATTCCATGCCTTCTCATCTCATCCCAAGTCTAAACAAGCCCTTGAGCCCATGAGCGAGGCACAATATACAAGTTATATGTTTTAAGTTACCCTTCCCCTAATACATTTATTTAATTTCCATTGAATTAACTAACTCTCACATGAGTTACCCTGACACCACTTTGTGCGTCAACCTCCATTGAGAGCCACTCCCCTACTGACAACACAAAGATCTAATCCAAAACCCAAGGGTAAACAAAGTGCACACAAACAGATATTAAATCCCAATCCAAAATATAAGAGGCAACACATCTCGTTCGTAGTAACTAGGTGTTTAAACTGAATCACAACCAAGTACTCTACCCAAGGGAAATCAAAGGGCTAAACCATAAATCACAACCCCCTCATAAAACATCATCTGGAAGACTTACATACATGACTATCCAATTTCCCCAACTTACGAGAATAAAAGAAATCATAATTTAATAGGCAATTCAGGTAGGAAATAAAACTACCATTAGGATTTCCTAAATCCAATTTCCATCTCAAGAATACAATAATATATTGCTCAAATAAACTAGCTTATTACAATTTCACTTACAGAGAATAAAGAAATTAATTCTATTTGTTTTAAATCAATTTTCCAATTTCAACTATATAAAAATCAAATTTCATCTTTTAAAACATTTCATTTTAAAATAACTAACTTGTGCTTTTGCATACACTTATTTAAGATATCATTTAAATATATATATATATATATATATATTTATTTATATATAATTATGCATATATAAATATAATATTTAAATATAAAACTAAATTACAATATTCCAAATCTCATATAATAAATATAATAATTATTATTTATATATATACACATACATATATATATACATAAATATACACATCAACGGTTTTTTTTCTACAACAAACATAGTGAAGCACTCGTTATTTGATTTCATACCTACAAAAAATTTCATTTAACTGTTCTTAAACAACTTCACACAAAAAATAGATACATAATACAAGATCAAAACTTTCTATCAAATATCATAGCAGACATCCATAACTTCATTTTAGAACAGTGTTAATGTGGAGAGCCTTTTGGCAGGGCAGTTGTTGTTTGTTTTACAAGCACTCGGCCACTAGAGCACTCTTCATCCTTATGTTCATCAATAAGGCTTTGTAGCTTAAGGGGTAAAGCATACTCAACTATAAGTTTCTTAGGTCGAGGATGATACTCATAGAAATCCTGCAACAAACATACAATGCAGGATTAAGCAAGCAGTCTCATTTTTAAATATCAATAAAACTGCCCTGCCAAGCAGGAACTACATTGCACTGCAACTCTTATTAAGATTTTTTGTGCATTTAGCCATCACGACGATAGAGCTTAGTCATTTTCATACTTCTTTAAATAATATTTTTTAAAGTTTGGAGTCATTAAATAACAATGACCGTTTATGTTTATTTCAAATAATTGTAGAATAAACCAATTTAGTATAAGCTATGAAAGATATATTAGCAATAATTATCAAGCATTAAATATTTATATTTCTAAATTATTGTTTTGTGTTAATTAATAATGTTTAATTAAAAGACAAAAATACTAGTGTAGAATTTTATCATAGGTAATATATCATTTTGACATAAATATTATATTTATATTATTTGTTAACATATTTATTTTTATTAGTTTATTTATTAAAGAATGCCTTTTAATTTTTAAGAATTAATAAGTGCCACGTAGTGGCTAGTACTTGTCTTTATAGTTTTGTAATAATTGTATTGGTTGGTTAGTCGATAATTATTTGTAAAATATCAATTAGCCACAAGTCAAATAATAGTTTCAACTAATAGATTCTTGCAAGTCATATGTATTGTAGCCACACAATGACAAGTACCTATTTTTGTAATGATTGTAATACAAGTATTTGTTATGTAGTTGATGGATGAGTCATGACAATAGTTTAAAGGTTGGCTACATAATAGTTTGAGATCAACAAATTATTGCCATGGTTTTACTAGATTTAAGAATATAATAATTATTAGGGTTGGCTTTGACCTTGAGCTTGATTCATGGTAAATGTGACTATGACTAACATAGTTGAAGTTGAGTTTGTTTATCAAATAAATATTATAAAATATTGATGAGTAAATGATTTTTTTCAAAAATATTTGTAATTTTATTGATTGATTATAAAATATTAAAATATAAACACTCAATATGTTGACTCATAATGATCACAAGATATAAATATTAATTTAAAATCTTGAAAATTCAAGATAAAAATAAATATAATATGTTTATTTTATTTTTCAATTTGTGTATTAATAATATTATTATAAATATAAATTATATTAATTTTATAATTATATATTTTAGATATATAAAATAATATTATCAGTATGTTCTGGTTTTCAGTATTTTGTGGGGTTTTTTGTTTCAAAATATAGGGCATCTCCTTCTTTGTAAGGGTTTAGATGTGATAATTTCGGGGTAGTAGTATGCTTAGCTTCATAAATTTAGAAGTAGTTGTATGAAGATAGTCTGGAAACAATATTCTGAATTTTGGATTATCAACATGATTAGCATAAACTTAGAAATTGGACTTGCAAATATATAAGCATCTTATTTTATATATATATATATATATAGGCTCCTTTGTCTTTCGCCTTAAAAAGGAAATTTATTATAAAAAGTTTAATTTAAATTAAGAATATAAATTTAGTTCAAATAAATAAATTCAATTTAAATAAATTAATATGTCTATTTGATTTTTTAAATTTTTTTATTAATAATATTATTAAAAATTTAAATACTTATATTTGTATAGTTAAAAATTATAGTATGTTTGCTTTATCTTTTAATTTGTGTATTAATAATATTATATAAATATAACTTATATTAATTTTATAATTATATATATAAAATAATATTATCTAAATATATTGTAAAAATAATTTAAAAAAAAATTAATTAGCATTAAAATAATTTTATTATTAAAAATTCAATTTCAATTAAGAATATAAATTTAGTTCAAATAAATAAATTCAATTTAAATAAATAAGTAATATGTTTATTTATTTTATCAATAATATTATTAAAAATATAAATACTTATATTTTTATAAAATAAAAAATAATATAATAATATATAAAAAATAAAATACAAATTAAAAATTAAACATATCAAACAAGAGCTGCAAAAGCAAAGTTTCTGCCAAAAAGTGCAAAAATAGTCCTATTTTGATTTGTTGTGTCTGTTATGTTTTAGCAATAATGTTGATATTATAAAAACTTAATAATAATCTTGAAATTTACCAGATGGTGACATGTAATATTATAAACAAATTGTTGGAATAGTGTGTTAGACAATCTATTGATAGACCTAATCAAGGATACTTATAAGCATGATATAATGATTTTACTCCAAATGAGAACAATGACATGGGTACATTAGGTCACATCATCATTTGTAGCATGCTCATCTAGGATAAAAAAAAAAGTCATGCTTTTATGCAGGTTCGTATTGATCTTTGATATTTAGAAAAGTGGAGAGCATCAATGAGAGATGAAATATTTTACGATTTTGTAAAGGCATGAAATATTTTTTGATTTCGTAATTTGTTATGAATTTTTTTTTATATACATTTATAATTTTTGTGAAAATTTAAAAAGATAAGACTCAAGTGAATGTGAAATCTATTAGAATTTTAAAGGTTTATAATATTAGAAACCATACAAAACTTAAGACATGAGGACTTCTAATATACAATCATTTTCTTTCTTTCTTGCCTTCACTTATGCATCCATATTTCATTGCAATCATCTCTGTATGACCTAGGTCAAGATAACTTGTGTGTCCTCAATCATCAAATGATTTCATCACCCTAAACAAAATATGAGACCACCGTTCACCTAGATCATTGTTAAATTTCTGCCAATATTATAGTTGAAGACATCATGGTGATGAAGACCTGAGTTTAACCAAGAGTCACTCCTTGTTGGTTAATTTCTATAGTTATCAAAAACATAAAATAAATTTCAATTAAAAATATAATGATATGATCCTCACAATGAAACAAAAATAAACATTAAAATGTTAATTTGAGAAACAAACAAAAACATCCATCCTCACAGTTACCAAAAAAATCATGCCATCTTCCAAGGCCTGCTTTAATCATAAGTTTATTCATTTTTAAAAGCATGATATTTCAAAACAATAAATGAAACACTACAACTATAATAAACACTTTAAATAATAAATTATGGCATCCACAAAACCATATACAACATCAAACTATTCAAATACAAATCTCAAGTATGAAGCCATTTGCAAGGTTAAAAAGAGGGTGCCAATTGGAATCACTTCTATACCTTTTAGAAAACTTCAAAAAAATTACTCATTCAAACCTTGAAGAAATTAGAGAGAAGCAATGAAAAAGGAAGTACACTAAAAAGAATTAAGATAGATTTCTAAAATTAAGCCAACAAGACTACTATATTTGCAAACTATTGAAGAGTGTAACATAATTTCAGAATCAGAGGTACTTTTACATACATAAAGTAAACCTATCTATCTAATGTGCACAAACATTAATTCAAGTTTATAGGAATCAAGTTCCCTTGGTATAAGATCACATAATCATATGTATTATTTTTCCCATCATTGTTGCATTAAACCTCATAAAACAGAAGATGAGTGCAATTGCAAAGCAGGTAGAAATCCAATTGAGAATAGTGAGAAAAGGAGGGCACATTAAAATAGTGTCACAAATTACAAGGAATTCATTATTGGCTTATGATAGATCACAAAGTGTGTCCCAAAACATTGATTAAGCAAACGTACTTTCAAGCCCCATTGACCCACTTTGATCACTGCTAAACGGTAGTACAATTTCTTGCTTTCTAGAAGAAATAATTTATGAGAAATGCAGACAAGAATCTGAGAAGGACCATTGATGAAAGAAAATTATAGAACAATGATACTAGAAATCACAAGGAATTCGCAATTGATAATGACAATTTGATTCCTCATGATAATAATGCCTTATTTTTATTGGCAAAAAATTATTGTTGAATGTTGAACTATTTGATGTTTAAGAATAGTTTTTGAAAGCTAATGATTTTCATGGAATCAAGATTCAAGGAGATAAACCTCATTTCAGCCTAAGCGAGTTGATGATAGGCAAGAAGTGGAATTGCTTATAGAAGGTAAATCAAGAAATATCAAACAAAAATGTTGGTTCCTCTTGAGGTAAAAGAAAATTGTCAATTATATTGGCTTTATAGGAAGAGACCGCCAATCCTGTTCTTATAGTAATAAAAAATGCACTAAAATTAGAACTTCTAATCAAACACATAATACCAGAATACCATAGTTTGTATGCACTAGCTTATCTCTTTTTATACACATACCTAAATGTTGTTCTTTATTCCATAGTTTTGGTTGTCCTTGTTTTTTATTAGATAAGCAGGGAAGGGACCTGATCCCATGGTTGCAACAACTTACAAAAAGGAACTAGAGAGAGGTGGGAAACAACACCACCATTAAACCAAAAAACAACAACAGTATTAGCACGCAGACCAAAATTTAAAATAGTAACCATTGTCCATCCAGTACTAATAAAAAAAGTAAGTTTTTACCAGTATACTTAGTTCTATGTAAGCCATTAATTAAATTGACAGGGTCACTGGTGGTATTCCACCATAGCATAAAGATAAAAAACAATAGTCCGAGATGTTAAAATAACAAGACAAAAAATTCATCAAAAATAACAAGGTAGTAGCACCAAGCCATTAACTGGCTTTCTTCAACAGGTCCCCATACTCTCCCATGAGAGCAATGTATTCTCTCCAATTAGGTCCCTCTGTTTCATCCAACATCTTCAGAGTAACAAATTTCCCCTATTTCTTTAGTTTCCTGGTAATCTTTGTTTCCCTAGAAGTCGCACCTAGCATTGCCCTCCTCATCAATCTGTTAGTTACCCTCATTAGAGTAACTAACGCCTTCTCCATATCTTTGAACTGTACCTACAAAAAGGTTAGCCTACTATTTAAAACATCGTTACTTATCTCCTTATTATTGTTCTCCCTACCTTGATTCCCAACACCCTGCTCCAATTCTTCAACATCCAAAACATTTTCAACTTCAAACTTCTCCTCAGAAGGCTCCATTTTCTCCTCCTCCTCCTCTTCCTTATCCTCCTTTGAACCATCTTCCCCCATCTCATATGCAGAGTCCTCAAAGTCCATTTCCTCAGAGTCATCTTCCTCTTGGGCTTCAAATTCTTCATATCCCAAGTCCTCCTCCTCACTCACAGTCATTTTTTGTTTTCCTTTTATATCTTTCGATGCAACTTTTTCTAGGTGTTCCAACCTTCTCCCCCCACTACCACCACTCCCTTTCCCTTGTAAATTTTCCTTTACCTCCTCATTTTGATTCCCTTCCTCTGTGATATTGATAACATCCCTAGGATTTATGTCTCTTTTTGGTTTCTTAGCCTTTGGGAGTTCCAACAACAAAGGTGAATGTTTCCTTTTCTCAGGTGTGGCTCTAAGGAGCTTAGTCTCATAAATTTTGTTTTCCTCACTCTTATGTGACCTCAGAGTTGAGGGGTTTGACACATTGGCCGCATGAGAATTACTTTTAGTAGAAATAATCACACGCCTAGCAACAATTGTAGGGGGTTGGTGAGGGATAGGTTCTTCTATCGAGATTTCAACAACAACAGGGTTTTCCTCATCAGGTTGTTCCTCATAATTTTCTTCAAAATGGCCAGGGTTCACATTTAATCCAGCTATGGGATTTCCATGAGGATTCAAAGCCAATGAATAGTTATACGAGGTAAGCATAAGGCCTTGGTGAAGAGGAGGATTGGCACATTTTTTGATATTAAGTTGTAGGGAGGACAATAGATAGAAGGGAATATTGATTCTCTCACCATGGTGGATATGATTTAGCAGAGGGAAATGGTATGCATGTATCGACATATACCTACCATCAAGAGTAAATTATCTCATAAAAAACAAGCTAACTAAAGCAAAAGGAGGAGGAAGTTTCAGTCTTGCATACCCATTCTGGAATCTCTTAAGATTTTCCCCATCATGCAGGAACTTGTCAAAAAATATCTGGTGATCCACCCCACTTTTCTTTGCCACTTTCAACCCATTATTCTGCAGACCCATTGCTTCGGCAATGAATATAGTGGTAACCTCAAATTTCACCACGCCAATGGTGACACTGCCCTTCTTCCAAGAGTTCATAAATTTAGCTGTTAGGTTTTCATTATATCCTTTTAGGGACTCGAAGAATGGAACCATACCGACATTCTCAAACATTCTCCATAAATCCACATTTTGTTTCAGGGCTTGACAATTTGGAGGCTTTGTTCTCTTCCTTGGTCCTCCCATTTTACTCTGCAAATTCTTTTGTTGAGATAGACTTTTCTTCATAATCACACACACAATCCGCTTCTTTCCTAGAATACAACAAACACTCTTACGCCAAATGACACACAAAGCAAATACAAAGTTGTGAATCGAGAAGTTTCTTATTGAGAAATCTAGCTACACGTTTCTCAGAGTGCAAGTTTCATCATTAAACTTACAAGGAATTAAATTCCTATGAAATTTCATACCTTTCCCCATCTTAGAGATATGGGGATTGCTGACACAATGCATTTCGGCATGCATAGAAATGACTACCCTTAGAAAATTCATTAATTTAATGTGATTTTTGGTCACCTTCTTGAAAGGGGAATTATTAAGATTACCTCCAGCCGATATCATCCTATACAAGCCCGTACTCCAGATGCTATCATTACATGGAAAGCCAAAAGGCACCACTTGGTACTCTCTTTTTTTGCATAAAACCAACCTATCATTTTTGCATATGATATTCATTCTCAATTTTTTCACTTAGGATTAAGTCTCTTGAAGACTTCAAAATGTTACCACTTGTCCAACATTTCCATCCCCTACAACTCAATGCCACATTGGAAACACAGTCCGAAACTTTATTTCCTTCCCTATAAACATGTTGCACCTTACAGCTGTTGAAATACTTCTTAATGACATTGCATTTGTCTATTATATTTTTTAATTCCCATGGTGGCACAACTTCTTCATTTAGAATGTCCACAATTAGCTTAGAGTCCCCTTCTAATATGACATTTTTGTAACCCAGCTCCTTTAGAGTATTGAAACCCCCAAGAGCAGCCATAGCTTCAGCTTTATTGTTAGAGCAGATACCCATGTTCACCCCAAATCCTGCAATACAATCACCTTTATGGTTTCTAACCAGACCCCATGCTCCAGCTTGTCCTGGGTTGCCTTTTGGGCACCCATCAAAGTTACATTTTATCCAATTTTCTTGCAGAGGGCTCCACACAGTAGCCATTCTGTTAAGTATCTTTGACTAGTTGAGTTTGGTTAGATCCTTCTTTATTCCCCAATTATGTTTGATCCTCATTTCTTTGAAGTTAGGCCAAGTTTTGGAGAAGTTGTAGCTTCTAGCCTCAATTTTTTCCTTAATTTGGGATTTTATAATTAGACTAACCTCCCAGCTACTTCTCTCAACCTCTCTGAATATTCTATTATTCCTTTCCTTCCATAAATCCCAGGTGACAAATGGAGGAACTTGATTCTAGAGGTCAACAATTACATTATGTGAGAAGGGGTAATTTGACCAACTCTCAATAAAACACCTCATGGAATTAGGAAACAACCAGTCTGAGGACAACAACAACAACAAGAAACATGACTACACTTCCCTCATGAATTGCTAGTGAAAGAATATATGAATTATTGACTCCTCTTCCTGTTTACAGAGACAACACCTATTAACCAATTGGAAACTTCTCCTTATCAGATTGTCAATAGTGAGAATTTTTTCATGAGCCGTCATCCACCAGAAACAATTAATTTTAGGAACTAGGTTCTTTAACCACACCCTTTCCCTGAAATGGTCTGGGACAATAGCCTGAAGCCTCAACATTTCTTCATAGGTTTTTGTTGACTGAGAAACAGCCATAAGAGATTCCTTTCCAAATCCATTCATCACCCCTTTCTCTATCAAACCACTTAGCCTCCCCAATTAGGTTATATAGTCTAGTGAGGATTGGGTCCCAACTCACTTGTCTTTGGCCTCTCAGATTGTTCCTTAGAAGCAGATTGAAATCCTTCCATTTAGGTTCCTCCATATCCCAGTTAATATAATTAGACACCTTTTTACCACAAATCTTATTAAGGCTAAATTTGAGAGGATTAAGTTCTTATAAGGAGGACAAAGTAGAATTCTCTATCTAAGGGTCCTTCCAAAAATCTATATTATTTCCATTCCCAATTCTTTTTCTAACCCCCATCTTCAACACATTCCTCAATCTCACAAGATGGTTCTATAAATATAAACCACTAGGCAGATCAAATGTTGAAAGAAAACAACTAGAATTCTTATTCCTCAAGTATTTTGCTTGGAAATTTTTTACCCAGTCTTTAGAGCCTTCCAGAAGATTCCAACCAATTTTAGCAGTTAGGGATTTATTAAGCATGGATATTCTTCTTAGTCCCAGACCTCCACTTCTTTTGGGAACATATACTTTTTCCTAGCTGACCAGGGACAATCTATTTTTTTCTTCAATTCCTGACCATAAGAATTTTCTTTGAATTTGCTCAATCTTTGTTGGAAATTGTGCCTCTACTTGCTGGCTTGTATCTCTTCATTGTCAGCCGATTGTTGGTTTCCATAACTTGGTAACCTTGTCGTAGTATTTGGAAGTTCCATAACTTCCTAATTGGCCAATCTCCTTCGTTGTCGCGGCTTTGACGGTTTTGGTAACCTTGTCGTGGTGTTTGGAAGTTCCGTAACTTCCTGACTGGATGACCTCCTTCATTGTCACAACATTGGTGGTTTTGGTAACTTAAGAAGCTTGTTGCAGAGTTATGAAGTTTACGTTTTCTCCAACTGGGCAATAGTGGTATCGGCTTGTCGCAGGGATTGGTAAATCCGTAACTTGTTTGTGGTGGTTATGAAGTTATCATTTTTAGTGACGCGCTAATGAGTGTTCACTTCAGTGTGGCCTCCTGAATGTCCTAGTGATGAGGGTCATCGGCGTGACCTGAACTATCAGTGTAAGCTTTGTCTGACAATAGAAGTCTGGCCGATATCGGTGTGACATTTATTTTGTCTGGCCGATGGTATATGGTCAGAGTGAAATGAAGGCTCTATAAGAGTCTTAGCGACAGAGCATGTCTGGACAATAGGTCTGCAATCGGTGAGAACTCTTGCTGATAGTGTTCCTCTCGCCGATGGATTTGTGTTCGATAAGAGCTCTTGTCAATAGCCATGGTCTTGCTGATAGAGTTGCACGTGATGGATATCGGTGTGAACTCTTAGCAATAGAGTGTGTCTGGCTAACAAGATGGTTCGAAAGGTGTATGAGCTTAATGACATCGGGGAGATCTATGGGTTCAATGTGACATTATGAACTCTTGCTGATGGATGTTGTCTTGTTGATGGACTTGGTCAAGACCTTAGGATGATGGACAACATCAGGGAGACTTTGATGATCGATGTGTTTTGCTAAAGTATGGCTAATAGACAAAGTCATGCCAATAGACTTGAAGGCGGACCGTGGTTGGAAGGACGCTAACTTGGTTGACCGATGATGTGTATGATGATCATTGGAGGATCATGGGTGAGTTGGAGAAGTTAGAGCGGTTAACAGTTGTTTTGACTATTGGAATACGAACTAATCTACATAAGATGAACCATTTTTCTGTCTGCTGAAGATGAATGTATATACATTGGAGGTTTTGTAGTACGAAGTGTGAGAGGAAGATTGAGGCAGGATTATGCTGCCGAAATCTCTCCAAATTAAGTGTATTGGTTGATCTCTCATGTTAATCTGCACTATATACTATGTGAGAGTATTGTAACAGTGCAAAGGTTGTATGAACTGAGAGGTTGATCAGGGAAAATGTAAAAAGGAGAGAGGGAAACAGAACAGGGTTGTTGCCAGTTTGTCTCTAGAATGAAACAAGGAGTAATCTTTGTGAAAAAGGCTATGAGCCTGAGATTGTATTGTAACTCTATTTGTTGTTGAATAATACAATGGATAAGGTCTTTTGGAGTGTGGGGTTTTTTACCCGAAAGGGTTTTCCCCACGTAAATTTGTGTGTTCTAATCTTCTGTACTATCTTTCATGTTTAATGGTTTTGTTTGTTGAATCTGTTTATGCAAGTTGTTGAAACTGAATTTACATGTGCTTCTCTCAAAAAGATTAATGTGGGAAATGAATTGTGTCTGATTCTACTTTGTGACATAGTTGTACGTGTTTTTGGGGCAATTTATTTGAAATTAAAGTTACCGAAGGCACTACTGTTCTTGGAGGTTTCTCTACGATGACAAAATTTTCCCAACAAGTGGTATCAAAGCCTTCTTTTGGTTGCTAGTTCTGGGTATTTCTCCTGTGAATATTTCTTAGTCTGTTAGGCTTGAGGAAATTTGGAGGAATTGGCTAATGGATTGATCCTTTGGTGAGTGGAAGTATTGTAGTATTCAGAGACAACACGTAGTTTGAAGGATGGTGAAGATGAACTTGGTTATCTTGGCAGCAGTATAACCTTAATGTATGAGGTGGATTTCTTTGCTTCTTGGTTGAGTTGCAACAAAGCTTTCATATTGGGTGTATGTGTGAGAGGCTCTGTGGTGATATGGAGAAGCTTGGGTTGTGTCTCAGTCATGGAAGAGAGTGCTTATGTTGGGTGGTATTTCCTAGTGTTGGAAGGCATTGTATTCTATTAACCTCGAATACTGAAGGCTATGGAGTTAATCATTAGATGGTTTGAAAGCTTCTAGAATAGCTTATCTCTTTCTCGGATGCATGTGCATATTGATGGTTTTGGAATTGGCCTGGAGCTCTTGAACTATTGTTTCCTTTTTTAAGGATGTATTGTACTTGCATGTTTTATGTGGTTTTGCAAGTTTTACATGTCAAGCAAAACTTGTGATTATGTGGAGTTGTTAAACTATTTTCTAGACCCTGGCTTTTGGGGCATCGATGGATGAGATGTTTGCAGTTCTGCATGCGTGCTTCGGCATGGTATGAGGAGGTGAGATGCTTTCTCTATATGAGAGTGTTGGTATGTGATTTGTCATTTAGTATTCTTGTGGTGTTGCTTGTGGATTCCTTGACTATGGTGCTCGTTGTGGACATGTTTGGGAAATCAGATTTGGTCATGATTTGGTGTTGGAGTCTTGGTTTCTACATGGTTATCTTCTTTGATATCTTGGTTTATGATTACTAATGTGATGATGGGTTTGCATGTTCAATGGAATCGATCTTCGAGTTATGTGGTTGGTGGTTTAGATACCCATTGGCTACAATGAGATAACTTGGATGTGGACTGTCTATATCCACGAGGGTGATGCAATGTTGGTGCAGATCTGTTAGTTGGCCTTGTATGTGGTCACTTGTGCATTGGTGTGGTTGTTTTGGGATGAGAAGATGGATGGTGCTGAGTACCTAAACAGTCGGTTATAGGGACCTATAGCATGTTGTATCACGATGTCATGGACAACTTGGATACATTGCTTTGTGTAAGCTTTTGATAGTGATGGCAATCTCTGCTTGTTTTGGAGATCTTGGTGCCACTTGATGGACATGTTGTTGTGTGGACCTAAAGGATTTTTAGATTAGAAGATGTTGGGTCATGATGCTCGAGAAGCTCGATTGTCACAGTTCAGTGGGAGCTTTAGCAATGACTCTGGATTCATCACTTGGTGGTGAATGTTTTTTCTTTAGTGTTGCAGATGTTATCAGGAGGAGCTCTTTGATCCTATTGCTATAGAAGGGTTCTTTCGCATTTGCATGGACACTATTTGAAGATGTGCAACATCTTGGAACCATGGAGGATGAGTGGATTCTTTTGCTAAGGTGTTGGTGGTGTTGGACAGGTGATGTTGGTTTTGAGTTTGTTTGCTTTATGTCATGGTATACTCTTGCTTATGGACTCAAGTTTTGACATTGTGCATGGCACTTGAGACCATGGTGAAGCCACTTAGAGCATGGTATCACCTAAGGGGGATGTGTAGATCATGGTGTCATCATAAGTTCTTGTTTTAGATGTGTGGAGCTTTGACAGTGGTTTGGAGTTCCTCTATGTTTTGAGTACATTGGTTATATGCTTGAGAACTTCATGTTAAGTGCAGTAATACAGTTTGGAGTTCAACAAGGAATGATCATTTGTTGGTGCTCATGGATACATGGAGAATAAAGTGAGGCTATAACTCTTTTGAGATGAGAAAGGTACTGATTACAGTTGAAAGTCCGAGTAGCCTACACCTTGGTTGGACATGAGGAGATTGCTCTTGGATGAGTCATGGTGGCTTGTATATCTTGGAGGAGCATTCTTTTTTCCCACTCTTGGTCTACTCAACAGTTTATCTGAGAGGTATTTTCCCATTATATCTTTCAGGTGTGTTTTATAATTTCTTTCATGATATGGATCTTGAATTGTTGTTAAATGGTTCTAGAGGATTCATAGTGGAAGGTGGACATCTCCTTGAGCTTTTGTGTTATATCATTTATTGATAAGAACTGGTAGGAGATAGTTATATGGGCTGATTTCCTGAGATGGGAAATGAGGTAGATTGATCTTCTTTAAGAGGCTTAAATCCATGATTGTTTACATGTTATATTTGTTATGCTTGATCTTGGTGATTGAATGGTTGGATGTTGTTATGGCGTCTCTTTGGGATGGGAAGGAGATCCTACTTGACACAGCTTGTTGTTAGAAGTGTATGTAGGAGGATGTTCTATAGGTATATGTTGTGCAAAGTTTTCTCTCTTTGGTCTTGGTGGTCTTCTTGATGTTCGGTTTCACATTACATTGGTCTGAGGTTTAGTCGGAGCTGTAGTGATCACTAGCTTGTGGTCATGTGTTTTCACTCATGATTCATGGGAGATGACATGGAGGTTCTTAATCTTTTTCCTTTGTTGGGTGTGGAGAACTTGGGAGAGCTGTGAAGACTTGTGGTGAGAGTTGTTCTTGCAGGTTATTAATTTGCAGGTTGTGCATATCATTGTGGATGTTCCTTGGTACTACATGGTTACATTTCTATGTGCTGCTATTGGTAGATTTGTTATGCCTTTGATCTTTCAGATTTGGCGTTACCCATGCAATGGGAGTTCCTAAATGTGTTTTGTCTTCTTTGACTGGTTGGCACATGGAGCTTTCTTTTGGAGTACATGGGTTGGTTATGTTGGTGGCATAAGTTTACTAATTTTTGATACCTTTAAGGTATGGATGATTGGATGTTCTAGCACTTGCTATGGGTGCTATTTTTAAGTCATGTGGGTTTATCAGTTGGATGGAAGCAGTCATGATGATTATTGTTCTAGATGATGTTCTATCTTGTTTTCTGGAGTGATGGCAGTTTCTTGTTGACGATATCACTGGGGTCCTTTGCGTGTGTTCGTTGGACTTGTGCTTATTCACCTTGGCTTGTACCTTTCTTCCATAGGTGGCATGTTGGAAGATGATAGGGATTTTTTTCCTGAATGGTGGACATCTTGGATGTTGGTGCAAAAGTATTGATGGAGAATAAGAGCATGTTTGAGATCTATGTGATTTCATGGAAGGTTGTAATCAGTTGCAATGTTGGACAATTAGTTGTAGTTGGATACTGTTGACGTTCCAAATGGCACAATCAACATGCAAACAGAATATTGCTACTCTGTTTCTCCTGAAAGAGAAAGGCAACACATGGATGCCTTAGCTCCCAAGGTCTTTGTAGTTGGTTCTCAACTGTGCTGATGCCCCTCAATTGGTCAATGTAACAGTAATATTCAAGGGGCCTACTGGTGTGAGCTTCTGGATAATTATGAGATCAAACATAAACTTAAAACCTATTCTAACCAGGGGTTTTTAAAGAAACATAAAAAAAGATAGATCAGAGCTTTGAGACAGAAAAGAATGACACTTCATCCGAATTAACCAGATCTGTAATCCTTCAAGGAATTGCAAACTAAAATTGTAGAACGAAATTAACTTGTGATTGACACACAGTTTCATTAATTCACAATGTTGATTTCAATAACAGAGTACTAGTTACCATTTTAAATAAAACACCAAAATAACATTCCATTCCTTGAAGACTTCATAGATCAAATGATTAACTTAAGACAAACGCCATTCTGAAACACAATCTGAAGTAGATTTTAATCTGGTTGCTTCTAGTGTTAGTGAAATAGATAAACAACAACAATTACAAAACTAGCACAATCACCAGTGTACAAAAAATATGTGATTCCAAATTGTTTCCATTTATATTAAGAAAACTTGAAAGATCCATTACAGACTACTTTGAATCTAACTCCTAACTAAGAAGACAAAAGAGGCTCCTATTACAAAGAATCAGGAAGTTGTTCTATCTTTTCTAACTGACTTTCTCTCTGATTTCTAACTCTTTTCTAATCCTAGAAGTTCTCTATGAATTCTTCTCTACAAGTGCTCTATCTACTACTTTTCTAACCTTACAACTTCTTAAAAGTTCTAACCCTTACAAAGAGGCCAGAATGCCTTATATACATAATGTACCAAAAAAATGTACTATCCCCCTGCATTAGGGTTTAAAAAATATCTGCTTCAGGAGAGCTGGCTCTCAGATATTTCTGAGGAGGGTCAAAGCCACATTCAATGTGAAGCCCTGTTGTCCATGCTGATGAAGGATTTCTATCCTCAAGAGAAGCCTTTTTAGATCTTTTTGGCAACTGCAGAATTAACTCTTTTGTCTTTGTGTCCACCTTCGAACTCTGTTGGGGTCGCCTTGAATGCTCAGAATATCTCCATCAATACTGATCTACCTCCTTGCCAGTAGTCACCACAGCTGTCCCTATGAGTCACAGTTTCTTCTTCCCTTCGACTTCCTTTCTATTATGGACTTCTCTGTATGTTGACCATCCTCCGGAAGCACCATCGGGCCTCCTTGCAGATTTGAACACCGTCGCTTGAGCCGATCCATCATCATCTGTTCTCAGAAGGAATCCATCTTGCTTGCATTCTGTTAGTCCTTTCCACAGGGGTGGTCAATCGGTCAATGGCCCACCTTAGCTCCTTTTGATTGGATGATCACATGCCACGCTAGATTCCTGAGCAGTTAAGAGTGGTCTTCTTTAAATCGCATGTCGGTGAGACACTTATCGTGTCTCCCCGATGCGATTATCACTTTTATCAACCATCGGCATGACACTAGACAGTCGACAAGATGGTTCGGCGAGCTAAAGAAGTCATATCGAGCTCGTGAAAACCATCGGCAAGACAGTCGCTAGTTGATAGGATATCATAGCGAGGCCAGACCTTTTACCCCGAGCTCATTTTTGTATCAGTAGGACCCCATCGGGTCGGCCAGACTTCATGGCGATGTCTTCTTTTTCTCTCTGAGCTCTACTTCTTCTACTTCGGGCTCGAGCTCTTTTCCTACGGCGTGACCTTCACAAGTCACCAAGACTTCTTAGCGAGCTCAAATTGCTACGCCAATGCCGCTTACTCTTCGGCAGTCTCCTTCATGTTGGCGAGACTTCCCTTTTTTGCCCAGACCTCACACCAAGGTCCTCTCTTTCGTTGAGTTATTCACTAGTCGGCAGGACATCCCGAGGTCAGGGAGACATCATAGCAACCCTTTTGTTTTCTCCCCAAGCCCGCCCCTTTGTTTCGGTGTGACTTTCTTCCTTTGCGAAGACCACATGGCGAAGGCTATACCTCTCGGTGTGATCCTCCCAAGCTCAGCTTTCTTTCGGCAAGAACCCACCTAGTCGGCGAGAGGCTACGGTGAGTCATCCTTGGTTATACCGATGCCTCCTTTACTGGGAAATCCATCGCTGTCGGCGAGACCTTTAGCGAACTCCTTTTCATTCTTGTTGAGCCCACCTTGTTGTCGGCAAGACCTTATTGGGTCGGTAGGATGTCATGCCGAGCTTAAGATCTTTCATTGAGCTCGTTTTGTATCGACAAGACTCCTTCAATCTCGGGGAGACCTTTCTCTGAGCCCTTTATGTCACCTCGAAGACCAACCCCTTCGGTGAGACCTCCTGGCGACACTGCCCTGCTATAGCTGAGACTCCTTTGTATCAGCAGGACCTTTCGCCAATTTCTTTCACTCTCGCCAAGCTTCCTCTGTGTCGCTGAGACTTTCTTCGGTCGACAAGACTTTACACCGACTGAAGCTTCCTTTTGCCAAATTTTGTTGTCGCCAAGACCTTCTCGGGTCGGCAGGACATCCTACTAAACCCGTTGCATTCGTTCTGAGTTTCCCCAAGTTAGAGCCTTTTCGGTGTGACTTCCTCATGTCGGCGAGACTTCTCGCCGAGAGCGTTATCTTTTGGCGATCTCCTATCATTTCGAGAAGACATCTCTCGGTTGCCGAGACCTCATAGCAATCCTAGATCACTATGCCGATGCCGCTTTTTTCGCTGTGACCTCACCCCTTCGGCCAGACATCATGCCGAAGGTTTTATCCTTCGCCGAATGCAACTCCCTTTGGTGAGACTCATGCTTATTGGCCAGGGGTCATACCGATATGCTTTCCTTCGCACCGCTTGCATTGCCATAACACTCCCTTGTCGGGGAGACGTCCTATAGATACATTATGCTTTGCCGAGGGATCTCCATAAGCACATCCTTTGTCGTTGTGATAATCCCGTTCTCTCCCGCCGATGTATTTTCTTATCGGTGGGACATTCCGGGTCGGAAAGACTGCAGGACCTCATATCGAACATTTCCCACTTGGTGCCCCGTCGGTGAGACTTGAAGATTTCGCCAAGAATTTTCCCCGAAGACAAGCTTTCATGCTGATGGGAAACTCCTAGTCGCCAGGACGATGAATGATATCTTGCCGATAGATGCCTATATATGATTTCTAATCATTGTGACATCTCTAGGGCTTGCCGATAGACAACACAAATTCCTATCGACAAAATGCACTGGTAGTCGGCAGGACGTCAACAAGGTCTTGCCGACTTTCTTCTTAGAGGAAAATTGTGACCAACTGGATTGAGGAATGCATTCCAATTGAGCTCCCTTGGCGAATATCATCACGTGCATGATTTAATCCTGCATTCAACAAAGAAAACTACAGTGAAAATCACACAAACAAAATTTAATTAATCAAAATCATCATTGAAACGAATCCTATGTTAGTAAGGTTTCGTTACATCTTCAAACAAAATGATCATACAAATAGTACAGGTTTCAGGTTGACCCGCAGAATCTAGGCCAGGGAGAAATTTTAGAGAATTTCAAGTCAGGCAGATTCCAGTGGAATAAACATGAAAACACCCACTAGAAACTTAATCCGATCATTATTAATCAAGGAACAGCTTGTGAGATCTCAAAATAGCATCAATTAATCGTAAAATGCATCATCATTTATTAACTAGTCCTGCTACTCCATACTTCTTCACATTTCATCAGATTCAGGGGAAATCCACGCAAGACGGATTTTCGCGAAGGAGAAGACATTCCAGCAAACCCGAAAAAAAAAGGGAACAACGGATTTCAGGAAAATTTGGAGGAGAAAGAAATCCGCATAGAAGGTACATCTCCTCGGAGGCCTCAAGGATTTCAGGAAAATCCGGTCCACGCGAAATTCCGCGAAGACCAAAAATCCCTGAACAACAGCGTTTGGCCAGAGCTCGAGTGAGATCCGAGAAAATCAGGATTAGGTGGAAAATCTCAAACTCAGGAGAAAGCCCGAATTCCAATTGAGGCAGAACCAAAATTAGATCAGACAGGACAAAAGATTAAACATGGAGAAATAGAAGAACCCCCAAAAGCAAAGCAAATAGCAGAGGCAAATAATCCAAAAGAGAAGGGGGACCCATTTTGTTCCAAATCAAAATGGGGTGGTTATGCAGGGCATAACAGATACTTGATTTTGTTGCAGATTTTCTGGTAGATTATTCTCTATGGAAACTTATTGATTGGGTGTCTTGAATGCTGTTGATTAGAGACTTGAACAAAATAGGGTCTGAACTGGTGGTGTCATAGTAATCTCAGTAGTTCCTGAGTGCTTTGGAGGAAGCCAGTAAGTCTTTTTCAAGTGGGAGATTGTTGGAAATTATGCCTCTACTTGCTGGCTTGTATCTCTTCATTGTCAGCTGATTGTTGGTTTCCGTAACTTGGTAACCTTGTCGTGGTATTTGGAAGTTCCATAACTTCCTGATTGACCGATCTCCTTCGTTGTCGCGGCTTTGGTGGTTTTGGTAACCTTGTTGTGGTGTTTGGAAGTTCCGTAACTTCCTGACTAGATGACCTCCTTCATTGTCGCAACATCGGTGGTTTTGGTAACTTAAGAACCTTGTTGCGGAGTTATGAAGTTTATGTTTTCTCTGACTGGGCGATAGTGATATAGGCTTGTTGCAGGGATTGGTAAATCCGTAACTTGTTTGTGGTGGTTATGAAGTTATCATTTTTAGTGGCGTGCTGATGAGTGTTCACTTCGGTGTGACCTCCTTAATGTCCTGGAGATGAGGGTCATCGGCGTGACCTGAACTATCGATGTAAGCTTTGTCTGACGATAGAAGTCTGGCCGATATCGGTGTGACATTTATTTTTTTTGGCCGATGGTATATGGTCGGAGTGACATGAAGGCTCTATAAGAGTCTTAGCGATAGAGCATATCTATGCAACAGGTCTGCAATCGGTGAGAACTCTTGCTGATAGTGTTCCTCTCGCCGAAGTATCTGTGTTTGATAAGAGCTCTTGCCGATAGAGATGCACGTGATGGATATTGGTGTGAACTCTTAGCGATAGAGTGTGTCTGGCCGACAAGATGGTTTGAAAGGTGTATGAGTTTAATGACATCGGGGAGACCTATGGGTTCAATGTGACATTATGAACTCTTGCCGATGGACTTGGTCGAGACCTTAGGATGATGGACAACATCAGGGAGACTTTGATGATCGGTGTGTTTTGCTAAACTGTGGCTGATAGACAAAGTCATGCCGATAGACTTGAAGGCCAACCGTGGTTGGAAGGACGCTGACTTGGTTGACCGCTGATGTGTATAATGTTCATTGGAGGATCATGGGTGAGTTGGAGAAGTTAGAGCAGTTAACAGTTGGTTTGACTGTTGGAATACAAACTGATCTACAATAGATGAACTATTTTCTTGCCTGTTGAAGACGAATGTATATAAATTGAATGTTTTGCAGTACGAAGTGTGAGAGGAAGATTGAGGAAAGATTATGCTGCCGAAATCTCTCTAGATTAAGTGTCTTGGTTGATCTCTCGTGTTAATCTGCACTATTTACTATATGAGAGTATTGTAACAGTGCAAAGGTTGTATGGACTGAGAGGTTGATCAGGGAAAATGTAAAAAATGAGAGAGGAAAACAAAGTAGGGTTGTTGCCAGTTTGTCTCCATAATGAAACAAGGAGTAATCTCTATGAAAAAGGCTATGAGCCTGAGATTGTATTGTAACTCTATTTGTTGCTGAATAATACAATGGCTCGGATCTTTTGGAGTGGGGTTTTTTACCTGAAAGGGTTTTCCCCACGTAAATCTGTGTGTTCTATCTTCTGTACTATCTTTCATGTTTAATGGCTCTGTTTGTTGAATCTATTTATGCAAGTTGTTGAAACTGAATTTACATGTGTTTCTCTCAAAAAGATTGATGTGGGAAATGAACTGTGTCTGATTCCGCTTTGTGACATAGTTGTACGTGTTTTTGGGGAAATCTATTTGAAATTAAAGGTACCGAAGGCACTACTGTTCTTGGAGGTTTCTCTGAGATGACAAAAATTTTCCAACAATCTTCTCCCCAATAGAGGCAAGTATTTTGAAAATACATAGGTAGTAAACCAGGATATTCTGAAGGGAGACTTTAAGGAGTTGGATTTTTCCTGCCAGGCTAAGAAGCTTCCCTTTCCAACCAACAAGTTTTTTTTGGAGGCTTTCAATCAATTGATTCTAGTAATTACTTTCTAGCTTTTTAGAGATCAAAGGGAGGCCCAAATAAGCATCAGGTAAACCAACTTCCTTACATCGCAAGATTTTTATAACTCTAACCTTAATATGTTGATCAGTATTGAAGAAGTAAATTTTGATTTTTTCATAGTTTATGCACTAACCAGAAACAACAACATAGTTTTTGAGAACATGTTTCCAATGACTTGCTTCCCCCACCGAGGCTTCCCCAAACATAAGAATATCATCAAAAAATTGTTGATGGGAATCAAGCATAAGAGATGAGGTAGCTTTAACACCTTTTAGAACTTTTGAGTTCACCAATTTTTGAATGTTCCTGCCAAGAACTTCAACAACAATAATAAAAAGGTAGGGAGAGAGGGGTTCACCTTGCCTAAGCCCATGACCATAGGAGAAAAAACCTTGAGGGGCACCATTGACCATAACAAAACACTTAGGGGAAGTAACATAGGCACAAATCATTTTTAGGAATCTTCCCTCTATCCCAAACTTCTTGAGAACAACAAAAAGGAAAGGCTAGGAAACCCTATCATAGGCCTTATAAATATCAATTCTGAAGGCCATCCCATGATTTTTAGAGTGATCCATTGAATGGATAATTTCATGGGTGGAAATAACAGCGTCAAGAATATTTCTACCTTGAACAAAACCTTTTTGGTTTGAGGAAATCATTTTACCAAGCACTGGTTTAAGTCTTAACACCAAAATTTTAGAGAAAATTTTATAGATCGTGTGGCAAAGACTAATAGGTCTATAATCTTTCATGGCTGAGGCATCAACAGATTTGGGGATAAGAGCTATGAAAGTAGCATTCATTTGATTAAGTAGCCTTCCCAACCTAAAGAAATTCTTAGCAACATTAAAAAGATCAATTTTTACAATGTCCCAATAGGTTTGGAAAAAGGTAGGAGGGAACCCATCAAGGCCAGGAGCTTTAAAGGCTCCAAAAGAAAACACTGCTATTTTAACTTCTTCCATAGATACAACATTAGTCATCATATTTAAGTCAACATCAAAAATTACATTAGGGAACACTTCAAGAAAGTTAGCATTTACCTGAGGAGCATTTCCAGGGGCCATGTGATAGGAAGATAAGAAGTTAACAACTTCCCGAGCAATATCTTTTTCATTGGTCATAATAGAGCCATCCTCTTTCACAAGCGATTTGATTTTGTTTCTACTTCTTTGTTTCAAAGTGAATTGGTGAAAGAATTTATTATTCCTATCCCCTTTTGTTAGCCATTGGACCCATGACTTTTGTTTCTAGTACATTTCCTCCTTTTTGCTTATCTTGTACCATTGTGATCTAAGGTCTTTTTCTTTGGCACATATCTCTTCAGCCACTTGGCTAGCCTCCATGATATCTTGAACCTCTTTTATACTTTTTCCCAAGTTGTTCTTTATTTCAAAGATGTTTCCAAAAGTCACCTTATTCCACCCCTTCACTTTTTGCTTTATTCTACTTAGTTTTTCCACTAGACAATACATAGGTGTGCCTATTATAGGTTCCTCCCACCAAGATTTAACCAAGATAGAAAAATATGGGTGGAGACTCCAGATAGCTTCAAATCTGAAAGGGAAGGGTTCCCTATTATGATCCATATTTCTTTTAAGCACCAAGGAATTATGATCAGAACTTGATCTTGGGAGAGTAGAAAGAGAAAGGAATTGAGAAATATTCCAATTGGCAAAGATAAAAAAAAATGATCCAGTTTAACTTGGATTAGATGGTTTCCATTCCTTCTATTGGACCAAGTATACTTAGTTCCTTGGAGGGGGATATCTATAAGACTTGTTGAATTGAAGAAATCAGCCAATTCCATCATACTATCAAAATAATCATCCAACCCTCCTGAATTTTCTAAAGGAAGGAGAGGATAATTGAAGTCCCCTCCAAGCAACCAATGGTCATCCTTCCTAATAGAAATAACATCACTTAGCTATTCCCAAAGCTGAATTTTGTCCCTACTAGAATTTGGAGCATAAATGTTTATAAGATTCCATTTCTCCTGAGAGGCTATGTCTTCAAGGGTAATCAAAAGGTTGTGCTTACAAGCCAAACACAGTGTGCCTTTTAGTTTAGAATGATTTTGAAGGGTAAAAATATCACTTGAAGCTCCTTCCAGCTCGCTTACAAAGTAATTAGCTCTTGACCATCTATTGAAAATAGCTTTATCAAAAGTTTCTTTCTTCATCTTCTTTTCTTATAGAAGAACATCACTTTATTATCAAGAATGCAAGACTTCACCAAAAACTGTTTATACAGGATATTAAGGACCCTTATGTTCCATGAGAGGTACTTCATTGATAGAACCTAATACAACCCCATCTCCACCCCAAAATCAACAACCCAAGCTACTTCTTCTTGGGCTTAGATCCTGCAATCAAGTCCAAGGTTCTTTGTCTTCCTATTGCCACATCCCTCACAATATCTTTGGTTCTTGAGTCCTTTTGGGAGGGTCTTCCCACCTTATTACCCCCTCCCACATTTTTTTGTTTTTCTTTTTAGCTTTTGTTGAAGCTTAGGACCATCCCTCATCCTCCTTATCACTAGACCCTTGAGGGAAGCCAAGGAGAGCCAATGAGTCACTTAGGTTTCCTGCTCCAATTTGAGAAAAGGAGTTCATGTTCTCTAGAAACACTACTGTATTAGCTAGAACATATTCACCTTCTTCTAGGTCTTCACCAGCACCATAAGTCTGCTCCTTCACCTTCTGAGCCATCACATTTTCCTCTGTCAAGGATCCCCAACTTAAACCTTCTCCATATTTACATTTTCCCCTCCCAGAACCTCCTTTGTTGGGAATCCCAGAGTTGGAAGGGAAGAGGCAGGGGTAGCCACTTCAAGGGTCAGGCTGACCAAATATTTAACAACTATAGGAGGAACATAAACAAACTTCAAGTCCAACTCCAAATTATCCTTCAAGAGGGGAACTAACACCTCCTAAGCAAAAAAAAGAGTGGGTTGCACAAAAAAATCCTTTTCATTGGCTAGGTGGTCCTCTTCAAATATTTTTTCCTTAGCCTTTGAGCCTTCGCCAGAATTATTCCCACAAGATTCAATTAGATGGCCAAATTTCTCACACTACTGGCAAAAGAGGTGGGCATTTTTGTACTCAAGATGTTGATTCCAGTTACCTAACTTTGACTTAAGCAGGATTGAGGAAGGGAGGATCATATTCACTACCACATTAACACACATTGTGGCATACACCAGTCTTATTATCTCCTAAGTTATCTTATCTATAGCCAAAAGGCTCACAAAGGAGTTAGCCATGCCTTTTAAGATTTCCTTTTCCCAAAATTCTAGTGGAAGGCCCAGGAGGCTCACCCAGGTTGGAGTCGAGGCCCCCAAGTCAACCAACGGGTCAAAACCCGACTTCCATTTGCAAAGGGAAAGAAAGTTTTTAAAGCCCGAGTCAAAAGCCCCTGGACCCCTAGTTAAAACATTTAGCATGTCTTCATAAACCACAAATGAAAAAAGAAAAATACCTCTGGGCATCGCACTTATGCTTACGCTACCTTTCAGATTCCAAGTGGAAGTAGCCCACTGATGAACCAGTTCAATATTTGGCTTGTACGCCAAAAAATTTCCAACAAGCACCATTTTGAGGTTATCCATCACCTTCAACATCAAAACCTTAGGGAAATCTACTTCCCAGCCAGTCATCGAGTAGGAAGCAGATTCTAAAATTCTTTTACTCGAAGTTGGCGAGTTAGACCCCACTAGTTTTTCCACGTAGGAAGCCGGTGCTTCCTATGAAAAAAAGGAGTTGAGCTCGAAAGACAGAGAAATGAACGACTTCCTAGAGATTGCCTCCATCAATTCCTTAGGGGAAAGGAACAAAGTTTGAGGTGGGGACATCATATTGGGAACAACCAGACTAGTCGCTACCACCACAGGCACAACGCCAGGAAAGAGGACAACATCCTTGGAATGGGGAGCCTACCCCCCCACCAACCAACCCATTAAGCAATCAAATCACAACAGTGGCCGAAAATTCAAAAAGCTGCCAAAGCGTGAAACGTCAGAGCAAAGCAGAGCTGAAACATTCTATTGGTTGTCCTTGTTGAGAAAAAGGCTTGTTGACAATGGTGATATAGTTGATACAGTACTTGTTTTATACATGGCATCATTTATACATATGGCTTCATGATATGATGTTGATTTCATATGGTAGGGAGCTATTCACAAAGTGTTGAGGTTAGATAAGGGTCTAGATTTCATGTGGTTGGTGATATTATCTGAGGTACATATTGAGTTGATACTTGAATTGATACACATTGATGCAAAGAATGAAGATCTTGCATGTGTTATGTGTACTTGTTAAGAGGAAGAATTTGAAGAATTTGTTTGTATATGAAAAAGGTAGAGATTAAGGTTTAAGAATATTCCATTCATTAAATGTGCTAACAAATTAGGGTTTTATCTATTTGTGAAGACTTAAAGTCTTAACCCAAATGAGCTTCTTAATCATACTTAACTCGACTGTCATTCTAATGTGCACTTTATGTTTTATTTTTGTATTGACTCGCTATCACAAGTCAATTCCACTTAAGGTCACCGATTGAAGGGGTGTTGAGACATGATTATGACCATCCCTAAGAACCTAGGCCACCAGTGAGCACAGGTTAATATGTTTGTGAAGGGCACCAAAAACACATTAGTGGTAAGGATTTAATTTGCCATGAGCGGTAAATGAAAGATCAAGGGTTAAGATTTAAATGTGAAACAACTATGAGATTTGCTAAAAGTTGATGGGTGTTGTGACCCTAACTACCACGATGCAGTTGTAGCAACCACCAGACTACAACCCAGATGGAGTCCTTTTGTTATTTAATCATGACTCAAACTTGAAGGTTGGTTGGATTGTCAGAGAAATGAAAAGGGAGGTTATTCAACAATGATCTCATCCATGTATTTTATGTTATCTATGATAAAATTAGGTTTGTGTTTTGACAGAGAGTAAGAAAGATGCCTTGCTTGGAATCTCTGCAACAAGTACCTGATGTTGTTGAATTGAAGATGCAGGAGTCTGATAAATGAATGGACAAAACAAAGAGTAGGGATATTTAATGAGGGCTTAGTGTATATAGTAAAGATGCAACATTGATAACTTACATGCAATCTCTGCATTAAGGATCTTGATAAGTTGTTGTTGAAGTATTCTTTCATTGCCATAGGAGCAGTATAGGGTTGAATTTGATGATATTCTAGTTATAGTGTTATTGGTATAAGAGGTTTATAAACAATTGTGAATCAATATTCATTATTGATTAGAGTTCTCATGGTTCTTTGTTCTTGATCATGATGTTTATTGTTCATATTTGTTCTATGGTGTTAGAGTAATATTATTTTGTATTGAATATATGGTGGTCTTATAAAGGAGAGATAAGGTGTTTTGTATCTGAGTTATAAAAGTCATCTATAACCAATGATTTTAATGTAGACAGAGTAGTACTTTGTGTTTATCTTCTTGTATTGAGATTTGTGTTGCCAGTGAGGCATTTGTAGCCAATGAGACTTGTGTTGCCAGTGAGGCATTTGTAGCCAATGAGGCTTATGCTTCTAGTGAGGCATTTGTAGCCAGTGAGGCTTGTGTTGCTAGTGAGGCATTTGTAGCCAACCAGTGAGGCATTTTGATTAAGCCAGTGAGGCAATTTTGAGTGGATTTTCTACCCCAAGAGGGTTTTCCACTCATGAAAACCATGTGTCATGGTTCATATTGTTTATCTTTATGTTTATGTTCTAATGTTTTGTAGATTTGAGGTCTTGATCATAATGTTTATAATCATACTTGTGCATATGTATCTTTGTTGTCTCTCTTATTCTCTATTATGTGACTTAAAAGGTGCAAAAGGTTTTAAAAGATTATAAATCACTGATTCACCCCCCTCCTCTTAGTGATCCTGTACTCCAACAAGTGGTATTAGAGCTAGACCCTTGCATAAGTCTAACCAACTTAAGGGGTTCTTGGTAAGTGGAGTACTATGGGTAAGAAGAATAGAAATAAGGCCTCAAATAGAGAAAAAAAAGATGTTGATCAAAAGATTGTAAAACAAGCCTCAGTCAAGTCTTGTAATGAGTTGTTGCATGAGTCTCTCTTCAATGCTGATATATAAAGTGTGATAAAAAGAATGGTCTTGTAGTTGAGAGTTTTGGTAAAAAGGAAGACTTCATTGTAAGTGAAGAAAGATAACTCTTTGTGGATGAAAATTACTATGAACAGGAATGTGAGGTTGATATAGAAGGTGAAATTTTGTGTGCTCTTGATACAATCAATCATCTCAGAAAAGAAAATAGGAGATTAGAAGATCAACTTCAACAAGAAAAAGACTCCAAGACAAGGTACTTTCAGATTTTGAAAAGTTTCTTTAGAATTTGAAGAAGCAAGAAATCAGGTTGTTAACTTAAAGAGTCAAGTTGATAAATCTGACAAATTGATTATAAGTCTAAAAACTGAAATAGAAGAAACTAAAAGAATTGTTGACTTTACCAAATCTGATCTAGAAGTCAAAGCTAATGAATGTCTAAGATTAGAATTAGACATAGTTTCTTTGAAAAAGGAATTGGAAAAGGTATCTATTCAATTGCACAAGAATCTTCATTTTGAAAAAAGTATTGAATGTTTGAATGATATGTTGAGCAAACAAAAACACTATAAAGACACTACAGGATTAGGTTATGAAGAAGGACAACACTCAAAATTCAGGAATACACCAAGGAAGAAGATAGATTTGGGTCATCATGTTGCTGCTCCTACATATAAGACAAAAGATAAATGTGTTGGTGAAGGTAGAAGGACAAACAAGCCATCAAGACCTCCATCTTTTAGGTACAACTACTCTCAGTTTCATGGATATTGCTATTCTTGTCATACTTATGGCCATAGAGCTAGAAATTATAGAGTTCACTCAAGAAATGATCTTGTATGGAATAAGAATAAGAGTTCTTATAGTTTTCCAAATTAGGGCTATAATAGTGTTTGTTATAACTACAATAATATTGGTCACATTGCAAGAAATTGTAGTAGACAAGTTCTAAATGATGATGTAAGATTCATGATAAGATATAGACCCTTGATCATGTGTTATAGATGTAATGGTGTTGGAAATAGAGCCAAGTTTTGCAGAAGCAAGGTGTTAAAATCATCTGAGTAAGAAGATACTCAGAGACCTATTCAGGTATGGAGAAGAAAACAAGAGTTGATATAAGGATTTGTATTCAAGAATGCAAGTTTACTTCATTGGTATTGTTTTACGGTGGAATAGTGCATTGTCTATGTATAGCAGTTGCCAATGGTTGCATCTTACAACAGTGATATGATCAGTTCTTGTAGTCTTTTGATTAGTTCTTGGATGCATGATCAACATGATTAGATCTGAGATTATCTCATATGATTAGAAGGATCTTCTCAGATAGTAGTGGCATGGCATGGATAGTGTTCAAATGGTGGATATGTTAGCATCACTTGTTGGTTTGTCTTTGAAATTCTTTCATTGCAACATACAACTTTGCTTATGTTCAATCATGTCAGTCATGGTAGATTGTGACAGTGAGATAGAATAATAAAAAGAAGTGATTAGGAATAGTGATGAGTATGCAATGGGTAGATAATGGTAGTTCCATGTATATGAAATGTGAATGCAAGACCAAAAAGTAGATTTGTTGAAAGGTTTTGGGAAACATTCTAGAAAATGAAGTTAGCAAGTGTATTATCAGTCCCTGCTAGCCTTCTTTGGAACATGGTATATAAAGTTGTTGTGGCAAGTGTCTTGATAAACATGTATGCAAAATGTAGAAGCATAGATAAGTCACATGAACTTTAAAAGAAATATCATTTTTTTATGTTCAACATGGGTTTGAAATAAGAATATAGAAACTGGTAAGTAAACACAACTAATCAGTGGTAATTTGAATTGCATATGAAAATGAAGAAATTCTTCATGGCAATGATAGGACATAGTCTGTTGACAGTTTAGTGCAATGATATATTTCTCTGATTTGTTAGTATAGTGAGCAGGGTAGTAGTTTTGATTCAGTGAGCATGACATGTATTTTTGACAGGGACAACAATTGGTAGTCTGCTTTGACAGTGATATTATGCTTTCATGTTTGCTGACACAGTGCTATACTAATACCTATTGCTATGATAGTTGGTATTTTTCTTGGTGACAAGAGTATTCCCTTAATCTCGTTGTCACTGTTGAGTACAATCTTGTTAGAACTTTGTGGATAGTCTATTGAAAATAGCTACAACAGTGCTCTTGTAGAGAATGTTTCAAGGGGTATTGGTGCAATGGTTCATAAGTTTTCCTATGATAGCCACATCTTGAATGGTTTCTACATTTCTTGGTTCTCATGATAGTTTTTTTTTTAAACTGGTTTTCACTCTTTTAGGAATGCTTGATCTTGCATGAATATGATGATTTATTTGGTGCATCTTGGAGATAACATATGGTGCTTTGAGCAGTGGTATATCCTGGAGTGGGTTACTTGGTATAATGATGTTCTTACAATATTGTGGTTTTTTATTGAAATGATGGATAGTTTTTTCCAACAGTGTGAGTCAAGAGGGGATGAAATGGTATATTGGTAGTACTTTCTCATTCACAGTGTGATTCTTGCACATTGGTATATAGGTTTGAGAAAATATTTTTTCATAAGGGAACAATCGACAATATCTCACGAGATTTCAAGGGCTTTGTCTCAGTAATAGTTCGGTACAAGGAGTGCTCTTCAAACTACTTTATCTTTGTAGCAGTTCAGTATAGTGTGTGCATAGTGAAGTGATATGTTGAAGGCTTGGCTACCTTGCTTATGGAATATACAGTGGATTTTGGCATATTCAGTCTATCTGTTTCTCACAGCGGTTTGTATTAGCAATGTTTGCAAATACATCCACCTTTTTAGGTAAATGCTTGACTCTGTTTTGATGTCTTATTAACATTGCAAGTGTTGCAAGATGATGCTACATAATGGTTAGAGGATGAAGTACAACACAATGGTATTAAGTGGTATTTATGCACATCTCAAAAGTAGTTTTGTTAAGAGCATGAGAAAGATTGATATTAAGCAGTTGGGACATTTGAGAAGTGTCAAGTTATGTTTGTTAATCAAATTGATAGTGTGGCCACTTTGTTTTTGGCTGTGTCATGAAAGTAGTCTTTGACAATGATCTTTTTATTTGCAGAAATCTAGCGGTCATGGGTGTGTATTTTTAACAATCATCATTCTTTGTTGATAAAATATTTTGCATGTCTATAGTCTCAATCACTTGCAGTCATGACAGTACTCAATAAATTGGCAGTAAGTTCTTTGTCTTGAGATAATGTATCCATGTCTTTAGTTTGACAATATTTTACAACAATAAATGAAGGTAAAATACAATATCTTTTTGTCAGTATTATGTTACAATCCTGTCAGTGCCAAGTATACTCACTTTACAAAAGAAGTTTACTACAAGACTTGTTGACAATGATACTTATCATGGAGGAATTCACTTCCATCCACAATAAATGGCTGGGAGACAATCCATAGTGTAGAAACTATGATTGTTGCTACTTCTATAAAGAGCTCATTTGCAGGAATCTTAGAACAGTCACTTTGCTAGTGCTTTGTTTCTTATTAAATTAGTCCACTCAGTCCACTTCGCAAGGAGAGTGATAAGTTACAGTGGAAGAAAGTATCACAAAGGGTTTTGGAAATTTGTTGCTCAGTCTCCATCTTGTCTTGAAGTTTTATGCCAAATGAAGTTTGATGATTGTTACATAGTGCCAATGGTGTATAAGGTTTGGAACAGTGTATTGCAGTTCAATGTTGGTGGATTATTTCTCAGAGAACAATAATGATATACACATAATTTTGCATATGTAGCATCACTAATCAGTGACAGTGATATGCATGTTGCAAATGGTTTCCTTCATGCTGCAGTGCTATGATAACAGCGTAGAAGACTCTTGTTGCAGGGATATTGACAAAGACAGTAAATAGTTTCTTCTTGTCTCTTGATTCATGCACATTGTGAAGAATCAAAAGTCTTAAATATTTGAAGGGCTGACTTGAAATATAAATTGTTGACATCAAATTCTATGCAATTCTTTGGCAATAAAGAACAATGATAGACTTGTTTGCAAAAGGGAAGACTCTTTGGGTTTTCATGACAATGAAAATTTTGGTAACTATGCTTTCCCTTGTAGCATAATAAGAGAAAGATTTGAAAAGGACAGTGCCTTTGGGAAGTGCTTGCATATAGTGACAGTGTTAATGGTGCTTCAAGTGACTTGAGTTTGTGAATTTGATTTGAAAATCTAATGATAGTACCCTTGTTTTGCTTGAGACAATACCTTTATTAGGGTGTAGTGCTATGTATGAATAAGGTTTGATGATACTGTTCTAGACTTGATAGTCTATTTGTAGTGCCCCTCCATCTGTGTTGTCTTTGTGTGCTTCCAACTTGCTTGTGAAGTCAGGTTTTGATTGGTATTGTTTGATTGTTCAATCATTGAGTTGTGCTCGTGAATTGTATTTTGTTCGATTATTTCATTAAATTTAAATTATCAAATTGTAGGCTTTGACTAATGATGATAAAATCCTTTATTAAATCAAAAAGCCTTTATTAAATAATTTTTTAAAAGGGTGTGATTTAAGGTTTAAAAGATAAAATATTAATTAAAGGTGAAAATTATTAACCTTAGTTTTAATCAAGTCTTTGCCGAGGGAGTAGGCTTCTAAATGATTTACACACGTAAGGTTTTGCATCAGATAGTAAATTATGAAAAAGGGTATTTGACAGGTGTTTGAGAATGCATTCAAAAAATGAAAAAAATTTGCCACCTATATTGTTTTGGTTCTTGAAATAAAAAGGGTGAATGTTTGGGCTGGGTAATCTTGTTGGGTAAACAGGAAAGAAAATACTACAACCCCAGAATTTGGGGAAGGAAGCTGTTTGGAATGGGTTTGGAGTTTTGCGAAAGAAGGATTGACGAAGGACTTCATTTCCTTTTTTTTAGCGAGGTTCAGGTTGGAATTATCTTTCTCTTGTTCTCGTTTATCTGTAGATTGCCAGTTTTACAACCACCCCATAATTTTATTCATTAAGTTTGCAGTGTTGAATTGAGTTGTTTCAAATATATATACATTCTTGATGCCTTCTTGATTACTACAAATTGGCATCTCTTAATTCCCTTTCCAACAACCACCGAAACTTTATGCCTTGGATTGAATTCAATTTTTGTTTTGCCTTTAGCTTCCATTCAACAGTTCGCTAATGAGTTAGTTGATTTGGTTGCCTCCTAAGTCTTAAGGACAAGTAACTAGCTTGTAGGCTATTTATCTCTTAGGCTCGTGAGTTTTGTTTTGTCTGTATTCCATTTTGATTTGGTCTTCTAATTTTCAATGATTATATACTAGCAATTGCATCTTGGTGTGCAATGGGTACGCCGAAGAAGTATAGAAGGTTAATGAGGGATTATTAGTATTATTATTGAAATATATTATTATTATTATTATTATAGATTTTTATTATATAATAATATTATTATTTATTTTTTTAAAATTTTTTACTATTATATTATTATTATTTTATTAATATAACAAGTTTGGATTATGTTACTTTATTATATTAATAATTGGATTATGTATTATATTATATTATATTTATATTATATTACATAATGCAATTATATTTATAATATAATATTTAATTATATTATATTATATAAATATTTATTATATTATGTTATTATATTTTAGTATATTATAATAACATTTATTATTATATTATTATATATTATATTATATTATATTATTATTATTATTATATTGTATTATATGGTATTGCTAATTGAATGGGTTTGGATTCTAGATCAATTTTTAGGATAAGGGTTGAAATCAAATAAGTATTATATATTGTTAGTTTTATATTATTATTGTTATATATTTTTATTATGTAATAGTATTAATATATTATTAATATTCAAATTATTATACTATTCATAATATTGTATTATTACTTTGATATTACTATTATATTATTCTAATTATTATAATATTATATTATTCTTATTATTAAATTATTTCCATTATTATATTAATATGATTTTTTTAATATTTTACTTAGTAAATTATTATTATCCTTAATATTATATTATTAATTAAATATTATGAATTTTAATATTAAATTATTAAATTACTATTTTATTATTATTATTCTAATGTTATAATGTTATATTATATTAATATTATTATATTATTTATATTATTATTATTATTATTATTATTATTATTATTATTATTATTATTATTTTTGGTAAGTGCTACTAGAGGGGGTAGCTCCCTATATATTATTTATATTATATTATTATATTATTTAATATTATACTATATTTATCTTAATATTAAATATATGATATTTATATCACATTATATTATATTATTATTTGAATATTATATAAATATCATATACTTAATATTAAGATAATTACTTTTATATTATATTATACTAATATATAATATATCATATGTTATTATATTATATTTGTATTTTATAATATTATATTTACATTTATATTTATTATATGATATTTATATCATATTATATTATATTATTTAAATATTGTACTATTATTTTTATACTATATTAAAAAAATATTTATTATAAATGAGATATTTTATTTTATTTATAATATTATAATTTTCTTTTTATTATATTAACTATACATTATATATTAATTAGGGTAAAGATGTCGTAATGTTAAAACCTATATGTGTTCATTATTATGATCTTGGCCGTAATTTTATTTTAATAAAACCCTCGTGAAACCTTATTTTTACAAATTGGAGAAGTGAAAGGTCAACCAGCGTAGAAGTGTTTGGAGGAGCGGAAACGGTTGGGGGGAAAGGAGCTAAAAATGGCCAAAACATATAGCCAAAAAAATGATAACACTATGCTTTTATAGGTCACCTCGTACACGCGGGTTAAAAAAAATATAGCATATGAATGAATGAATGAATGTTTTTAATCACGTCCATGAGGCCAAGCAGCCTATGGGACCCACAGATAGCTAGCGAAGAAACCTAAACCCCCAGAAAATGCAAAAACCTATGTTTCAAGTTTTCTTTCTGCATCTTGGATCTTTTGGTGTGTATCTTGACCAGAAAATCTGCAAACCTTATTATCTTCTCTTCTTCAAAAAAATCACCCAAGTTGTTCCCTTTTAATGTCTCAATATAATTGATCTGGATGTCCTTGTAAGCCGAACATTCCCTGATGTAGTGCCATTCTGTCTCAACCACTTCTTGAGTGCAATATCTACACCTTTTGTCTGCCCACTCCTCTTTAGGTATCATCCATCTTCCGGTCTCACATCTAAGCTGGTGTGAACTTGTTCTTATCTGAGCTATTAACATTTTTGCTTTCCATTTTATTTCCATTCCGATGTAGGTCTTTTGTGTATGGTCATATGTAGGGTTAAAATGTTTGACATAGTATTCCTTTTTCCACCCAAGTGGCCCTTTCCACATGCTTTCTTTGAACTTTCCTTGCACATACCTTTTTATTTTCGTATTGTTATTTGGACACTCACTTATGCTAATACCCCACTTGCTCATCCATTTGATATTTTGTTTCATCCACATGCTCTTTCTTCTATCTAATTTTTCATTAGCTGCCATTTTTGGCCAACGATGAGTCTCCATGTTATCTAGTCTTCTTCAATAGCTTAGCAACCGAAACATAGTAGATGCTTCAACAGGGAAAGCCCTGGCCTCAGCTAGAACAATCTTGTAAGGGACAATAGATTTAATCCTGAGACTATGTGTGATTAAATGTTTTTGCAATCTCTCTATCTATCTCCACTTTTTTGCTGAGGTGTTGCTACCCCAAACTTCACATCCATATAGTACCACTGGAACAACTAAAAGCCCAAAGAGAGTTTTCTTTATCTTCCAATCCCATAACTCGGCCCTTCTGCATCTATTTTGCAATGAGTGCAAAGCATTCCATCCCCCTTGTATCCTCTTTTATCTACACGTTTCCCAACTGAGTTTGTTGTGGAAATCAAGGCCAAGATACTTATATTCATTGACCACTTGCAAGGGGCTGCCTTAAAAAAAAATTCCCTATGAACTCATGACCTTAGTTTTGGTAGTGTTCACTTGCATCCCCACCTAATGACAAAAGAGCTCTAGCGCTTTTAAGTGTTCCTTCAAATCTTGTGTTGTTTTTGCTATTAAGACAAGATCACCCGCATATAAAAGCAACTTTATAACACAATTGGTCAAGTAGACCCCACCCCCGCCAAACTTATCAATCCACTCCTCTAATTTGTCAATGAATATCCTAAATAATGTGGGGGATAGAGGGCATCCCTGCTTGACCCTGATATCACTTCCAAAACATTCTGAAAATCCTTGTTTGGTTCGAATTTTGGCCCAAACTTTTTCATACAGCCTATGAACAACAACTCTATAATGTATTGGAATTTCCAATTCTTCCATCCAACTCCATAATTTTCTCCTAGGAACCATATCAAAAGCTTTCCTAAAGTCAACAAAGCAGCAAAAAACCTCCTCTCCTTGTTTATCCCAAACCTTCTCGATCAAGTGTCTAAGAGTCATGCAATGATCAATAGTAGAATGTTTTGGCCTGAAGCCCACTTTCCCTTTTGCACGCTTTCCCTCCTTTTCCGCCCAAACACTAATCCACTTTTCTATCATGCTCCCAAAAAGTTTACCAAAAAGAGGGTTGATCATTATAGTGCAGTAACTTGAAGGGTTGTTGATGTCACCACCTTTGAGCAGGGGGATGACAACACTAGTCGTCCAATTTGTTGGAAACCCATACTGAAGGACCTCATTGAATATTTTTTTAATATGAGGCGTGAGAGCCTCCAATCCCCATTTTAAGTGTTCTGCCTGTAAACAATCTGTCACGAGCTTTTCCCATTGCCAACTTTTTTATTCCTTCTTTAATGTTATCCGAAGAAAATTTTTTAACCCTTGAGTTAATTATTGGAGGGCTATCTTTATCTTGCCCCCTCTCATAAAGTTGCTTTGCATACTCTAACCATTCAAGGTCTGTAATATTGTTCTCTTTATTCGTGTCTTGTTGCTGCAATTCTCTCCAAAAGCTCCTTGGATTGTGCCTCCCAAGCAATATTAACTCCTTCCTTCTAGTTTGCATATACACTTCTTTTTTCAGTCTGACCAGCTTTACATATTCTTTGTTATTACCCAATTTTTTAGCCCTTTTCTTTGCTACTTTACAATCCTCATCGTACCATGGGTTTGCTGGAAATCTATTTTTATCACTTTTTTTGGGCCTTGACCTTTTGCAAGAGTTGAAGGCCTTGAGAATAATAGAGGTCAGCATGGTGCTGTCCATACTTTTTTTATTTGAGTTGAACATCCCATTGGTTCCCACCTCGTGCAACTATTTTTCCAGCGTTGATCGGAAGGTTTCTTGGTTTTCCTACATCAAAAGGATTGAACCTTGAGTAGCTTCTTTCTTTTCATTATGCTGCGTCATCTCTTGCCGTTGAGTACCATTTTGTATGCTGATTTTCACCTGTATTGGATTGTGATTGGAATTCATTTCTATGGGACACTCCTTTACCTCTATGTCTATTAAACTTGTCACGAGTTTCTTTGAGCTTATAACATAGTCCACCACACTTTGACCATTGTATGTGTGACATGTGATGTTCCCAGAACTAGGCCACATTTTTAAACCATTGCATATAATTAAATCATACAAGCTACACATTCCTAATAATTTTGCCCCATATTGTGTGATATCTCCTTTTCCATCTTGAGATAATCTTTCCCACTTTTGGTTCCCTTCCTCTTCTATCCATAAAGGGTTGTCCCCTATTCCCATCTCAATATCAAGGCAAAGAGACTAGTTATTTGCAGTTCTAGCATTAAAATATCCAATTAGAATGATTTCACCTCTATGGTTATATGTTGTTATATCCTTTTTCAAGGCTGCATATGGGTCTTCTTTTTCTAATTTCTTCTTCTTGTAGAATTTTGAACCATGGGGAGCAAAGTAACATGCAAGATAAATTATGTTCTCCTTTAGCTCTATTTTTATCCATATGTACTGCTTATTTGTATCTTCCTTTTCAACTTGTATGATTTTTCTCCAAGAGTCTCTTACTAAAATTGTTACCCCTCCATATCCCTTGCCTCTTTCGGTTAACTCATTCCAAACTGACATCTTTGTGTAACCTTCAAAGTTCGGAACCTTGTAGCTCTCATGCTCATGTGTTTCCAGGAGGGCAATTATGTCCATACCCTCAACTATGGGCCCTAAACCAGGCCCCCTCCTCCAGGGATAGCCTCTACAGTTCCATCTTACCAATGAGAGGTGTGCCTGGGGGGCCCTACCTTCCTATTTATCATGTGTATTTTTGTTGCTGAATTGAGCTTTCCCTCTATACATCCAAGATTCATTACCTGCATTTCTTGCTACTACCACTTTTTCCCATTCTTTTCTTCTCTCTTCCAATTGTAGTGGGGTTAGATCTTCATCTATGTAGAATCGTGTTCCTTTGAGAAGCCTTTTGTTCTTCATAATTTTGTTCTTGTCCTCTGTATTTTTTAGTGTCACCCTTACATTTCTATTCCTACCATCTTGTGGCACTTTACCAATTTTGCTCGCTTGCTCAATATGCCCCACCCACTCCAACTTATCCGCTAAAAAGTATTTAATTAGCTTACCTATGTGCTCCCCTTCTCCATAGTCCTCCACTCCTTTTATTATTACATTTGCTACTCTATCGTTCCTATGTTTTTCTTCCCCTAGATGCACCTTAATCGACCTCTCTATGAGTTCTCTTTGGCTCTCTGTTGTCCCTTTCGTTACTTGTGCCCATGATTTTGTCTCTTCCAGTTGTTCCTTCAGCTTAGCTTCCCTAATTTCTATGCTTGCTATTGCTGATTGGAACTCCTCTAGCAGTGGGTTGCTCCTTTCCTCCACTTCTATTATGGAATTTCCCTCTTTGATCTGCTTTATCTCCTGCTTCATGGTTGATATTTCTTGTTGACCTATTTTCAGACTAGCCTGAAGTTTGACTATCTCCTCCCTAAAAAACTTGTTTTCTTGAGAGAGTTTGTGATTGGTATCCATGATCTCTTGCCATTTGTTGTACTTCCTTTGTTCTACGACTTCTAAACCTTCAAGTCTCTTCTTTAGCTCCATTAATTCATTAACATACAAGTCTAAAGACTAGGTTAAAGGAGTTGAGTTAGGACTATATTGGTTCACCTGACCTTCACCTTCCACATCTCCCTCTATTGCTGCTTCTTCCTACTTCACTTTCTCAGCATCGTTAGACTGTTGATTCTGCAAATATATCCTTTCAACTTCATTTTCCAAGTTTTCCACTTGACTTTCTAGATTTTCAACTTGAGTTTCCATATTTTCATGATTTTTGAGAAATTCTATCACTGGTTTTGCTTGCTCTTGTTTAGTTTCAGATGTGACGGTTGTCAGATTGAAACTTATAACTTTTGGAAGGATAGCAATAAATTTATTGTGCCCTAGCCATCTTAGTTTTCTAACTATTTTGGCATGCCTTCTTTGCAAGATCCTCTTGTATTGCTTGGCATTTACAAATGTCAAACCCTCTCTGACTTGTGTGCAGGCCTGATGCTCCATATTCCAAGAGGAATCACTGAGAAAGTACGGTGCTAGCATTTTGGTCTGTTTCATTTTGTTCCCTCTCTCAATGTTTTCCCCAAGTTCTTTCAACAAATTATTCCCTGTGTCATCTTTGCATTTTGAGATCTCCATTGATAGACCCACCAATGATATTGATGTTTTTGTCCTTGGTTTGAGTATTTAAGTTTAAAATTGGACCCACACTCCACAATTTTTAGGTAGTTGTTTTGTGTTGAAAATGCAGAGTTTGGAAGTATTTTAAAGAAAGACAACAGAGAAAAAACCTATCTGGTAAACAAAACCACCAGTGAAAAGAGATTGAAAGAGGTGGGGCACACCTGTTCCCAATGTCAAGAAGCCTGTCGTTGAAAAGGCAAAAAAGGCCAAAAGGAAAAAACCCAGGGCCCACCACGGATCCAATGCCCACTGTACGTAGAGATCCCTAAATGCCAGAAGCAGAAGATGCCAGAAAGAAAAATAAAATGCCTCGATGCCCACTACCTAAATCGATCCACGCTTGGTTTCCCCTAATCGGTCCACACGCTTGAAGCTTGGTCCACGTGATTGATAAATGATGAACGCAAACGATGAATGCTATGCTTTTATAGGTTGCCTCGTTCACGTGGGTTTAAAAAAAATACAGCAAACGATAAATATAAAACGACGACGGAAATGATAGGAAGTAATTAACGCTTAGGATTAATTTAACCGTATTGCATTGTTTTTACTGATCTCTTCACCATTGATTTCAGTTATTAGCTTGCAATTCTCAAATAGGACACGCCTTGGCATAATAAATTTATCTATTTCAAAATGAGACTCCAATACCTCATTTTGTTTGAAAAGGGTTTGTATATTCTTTTTATTTCAGCTATCATCTACATTATACATTGTCTGAGATGCAAAGAGAAGCTTTAAATTATTTTGTGCTTTATTTTATTCTGTGAATAAAAAAAGAAAAAGAGAATAGTCGGAAAGCAGATTTGAAATAGTGTATGTTCATTGCATAAATAAAAAAATAAAAAATAATAATAATAGTAAAAATAGGATAGTGAGGAATAACAAGAGATATTGCCCTTTCAATGTTTGCTGCTCCAACATTATTTCAAGAAAATATATATAAATTAAAATCTGTAAGTTAAAACAAAAAATAAGATTATGTTAAAATGAACAAGGTTAAAGTGAAATATTGAGCTGAAAATTTAATTTGGAATTAATAATATAATAATATTAGTGTAACAGATCATGGATAATATTTTAAATGCATTAGTAAAAATATTATTAATGAGAGTTTAATATTTAAATAAGGTGGTTATTTAATTAATTAACTATACCTTACTATAAATGGTGGGAGCCAAGAGGTAATTGCTGAAAATATTCCTTGCAACACAAATATTTGACAGCAACTAGTCTTGTAAGTAAAATTTTGATAAAAATCTATTAGCATGCATCAATGGTAAATAAATAAGAGTGGATAAAAGGTAATTACATAAATAAACAATAGTGAATAAAAAAGTAGTTAAATAAGCAAATAAATAAGAGTGAATATATATATATATATATATATATATAATATAGTAAATCAAAGGTAGTTAAATAAGTAAATAAATAAGAGTGGGTAAAAGGTAATAAAGAAATAAGTAATAGTGGAAGGAGAAAAGGGGGTAAAAGTAATTAACTAAATATCAATATGTTATTATGTATTTATTTATCTTATTAAGAATAAAAAATTGATTAAATTAAGATTAAGTAAGAATAAATAATTAGATGCATAAATTTGATAGTTGATATATAACTACTCCCCCTCACTCTCACATTTTAACTTCGGGTAAATAAGTAAAATTATGTTTCTTCTAGAAGAGATAATTATTTTATTGGTCTATAGATCTAATAATATTTATAATAACTCAAGGGAAGGTTTAGTATCTCAATAGTTGTAATGATATTAACATTGATATCCCTCTTCAAGGGAGCTACTATTAACATCATTATTAATGTCGAAGTTATAGAATGTATTTGATTATTAAGTTATAGAATGTATTTGATTATTAAAATGTTCCTAATAATCGTCTCCGTATGTGAAATGTAATGATGATTTAATATTTTCTTGGAACTTAGTGCTCTTGATGTTTTAGTGAAACTAGAAGGATGATTTAAATGTTTTGATGTTTATTGCTTTTGATTTGTTAGTGAAAGTAAATTGCGTATGTTAAAATAGTTATTGGCATATTTAGAAATTATGGTTCTTTGGTTATTTTAAATTGTGAATGGATACAATGTACTTGATTGTTTATTATAATCTAAAATATTTAATTAACCACTCCTATAGAGAGTTAGTGAACTAAGTGTAGAAATAAATTAAGACTAAAGTGAAATATTAACTATGATAACTATATTTAAGATTTATATATATGTCTATGTGTATCAATATATCTTGGTAAATGTATTATGAAGTAGGAATAGTGGGTTTATCCATGAGGAAATTAAATGATTTAACTAAGATTACCTCTTCCTATGTGGTTGATCAAGTAGGTAAGTGACTTACATATGTAGATAATTAACAAGATTTGATTAAATATATGGTCTAGTTTGTCTTAGTGGTGAATAAAGTAGAAAGTAGAAGTGATGTTTATGTATGAAGTTGACTCGTGATTACTGGTCTATTGAGAGTTGGTTTTAAATAGTGTAGGTCATGATTGCAATAATGTATGTTTCTTTGTGAGGAACGATGTGTACGATCTTGGTACGTAAGTTGATTTTGTTTAGTATGGTTGATGTTGTATTGGGTGATTTTGGGAAATTGTCCCTATTTTCAGAATGTATGTCATTTGGGTTATGGTTGTAAGTGGGAGCCCATTTGTGCCTAATGGGAATTGAGAGGATTTGATCTTGAGTTTGGTTTTGTATTGAGGGGATTATGTCATTTTTGTTGAGTTTGAAGGTATTGCTATGATGTTAACCCTTGTTCTTCTGCACTATTGATTTGTAAATTTTGGATTGTATTTATCTTCTGAGATCATGGGATTGTAGCCAATTCGATGGGAAACCATTATGTTAGCAATTTGAGAGACTTCTAGAGGTTTGAGGGGAGTATGGTTTTGACTTGCATAAGTTGGTATGGGGGCCGGGGATCTGATGAGGCTGCCTGGTAACTCGGGATGGGGGTCAGAAACCTAGGAGGATCCGCATTGGGTAACCCATATCAAGCCTTGAGTATTTTCATGAGTCTTATTTGCTTCACCTAAAAGTTGGTGGTTACATGACTTTGTCATTTTGGGTAATGGTTGATCTTTATACTTGGATTGTGTTTTTGTGGGTTTAGCCTTGCACTGGGAAGTCATTTACTTTGAAGTACCAACGTGAGACAGTACATGCCTCTCTTGGTGTATTTACTGATTTGGATTTGATTATTTGTGCAAGTGGGCATACCCATTCTGTGAATTTGAGATTTGTTGTTAGTAGGGGGTGGCTATCAATGGGGTTCGGTGCACAAAGTGGCGCATGGGTAACTCATTAAGAGTTTTTTTAATCAGTGATAATCTAATAATTAATTAGGGGTTTTGGGTAGTTTTTCACATTAATTCAGATAATGTAGCCTCAGTCATGGCCCAAGTGCTCATTTAGGCTTGGGATGAGTGGGAAGGCCTGGAATGACAAAGATCAACTACCTTGTCCTCTTGAAAGGTATGTTGATCCCACATGAGTGAGAATGGGGGCCGAGGATCGGTTGAGGTTGCCAAGGTTTAACTATGTAGGAGGGCCAGTAACCTATGAAGATTTGCATTGGGTAACCCATGTCGAGCTTATGTGATGACACTCCACCCTCTAGCAACCTTGTGTGTTTGTTGTTTCCCCTTGTTATTCTTGTACCTCTAGAAGCGGTTGTACCTTATGTATATTGAGGCAGTTGTTTCATTATGTTTATTGTTGAAGCCTCCTTTCAATTATTTGATGTTGCATATATTCCTCATGGCAAACTTATTGATGCTAATGAAAGGTTCCCATTGATATTTATTTTTGGATGATATCACGATCTCATTTTAGGGCTTTTGGGTCTTATTGTTGTTGGCACCTCTTTGGTTATTTAGTGTTGATCTATGAAATTGGGAATTGGTTCTTGTTGGTTTTCCATGATTTTGTTGTAGTTATGTGTTGATAATGTGAGATGTTTCTTGTGTTTACTGTTGCTATGCTTGTGGAGTCTTGTTAAACCTTGTACACTTGACTGTTTTATGTTGAGGGTCCTTCTTATCATCTCCTAGCATGGGGGGTGGGTCTTCAGACCCACACAATTGAGTGGAACGTGCTAAGAACTCCATTGGGTTCCTAGTTAGTGTTCACGAAGTTCATGTCATTGCAAAGAATCTAGAGCTTTGCCACAGTTCAGATATACCATGTCCATTTTTGTATTTCTCTTGTAATCAATGTATTATTGCCACTATGTGTTGGGAAGCACGGTTGTGCATATGTAATCTTGAAAGAAATATAATTTCTCATTATCAATGTATTTGTATAATATGATTTGATCATTGTAATGTATCTATGTTTATATTCTCTTGATTATGTGTCGTATACAAATACTTCTCATTTATGTAATGCCATGAATGGATGGTTTATAATGTAATATTGGAATTAATTCATTATTGTTATGGTATTAGTTTAGGTTCTTGTAATGTCGTCTCGTGTACCCTAGAGGACATAGTTGATATTGTAATTGTATAATTTCTTTGCATGTAATGTATGTTCATATTCATCTTATGTAATGTTCTTCCTTCAAAAAAATTTGTGCGGTAATTTGTTTGTTTTAGTTGTCTTTTGGGGTTAGCACGGCGGGGCATCACAACTTGGTATCAGAGCATAGGTTCATACACTGGGCACTATGAGCCCATTACATTGACCTAGTTGCTTGAACTCTCGAGGGTACATCTTTCTTAGGTGTCAACCTCACTTAGCAATTTGAGTTTGTTCCATAGGTGGTTTTAGTTCAATGGTGCAGAAAATCGGTGGAAAGGATAGGACCCTCGATGTAGTGCGTAATGCACTGATATTCTTCCTATCGGGGATGCATTATAGACCTTTATGTTGTTTTGTGGTGTGTTCCCTGTGAAGTGAAATTTGAGTGTGTATGTGGTAGTGTGTGTTTAAACCTAAAATTTTGTTATTTTGATGTGTTAAAATTATGTTTTATGTTTTGAATGGGTATAAAATTATGATCTTGTGTCACATATGTTGTGAGATGTTGTGTTGAGTAATGAATAGAGTGGATTACCTGATGTGTAAATGATGATGTTTAACCAAAAATGTGTGCCTTGGTAATGAATTAGCTTGAATAACTGGTACTAATGTGTTATGTTTCCACCCTAGTTGTGGTTTTCAGGTAGTCGGCTTCGAATCTCAATGATGAAGGTAATTAATTAATTGTGTTTAACATGAGGATTTAATACTAAGTTTGCATCAGATTAGCAATTGTTAATGATGATCATTTATGATGTCTCATTGATCGTAGTGTGTTAGAAGGACGATGTCATATCACTCATTCATGAGAGGCATACGACACGATGATTCCCTCTACACTAGGTAGATTTGATATTATATATATGTTGTACACAATGCTTTTATGCAGGATTGTAGGTACCAGGCTTCAATTCCACCTGCATTGTCAGGTCTGAGCGAGCCTCATAAATCCCAATGGGTGTGACCTGGAAACATGGAGTTGACAAGAAGGGTCCCCAACCTTGCCATCATCCTCGATGAGGATGAGTACCCACACCTTGCAACCCTTCGGTATGGTTTTTATGTTTTGATAGTTGTTTTGTTGGGTGTCTTTCATTATTTGATTATGTCATGATGTTATTGTTGGAGTTGATGTTGTTTTTGTATGTCTTAGCCTTACGACTTCCAGGAGTAAGTTGAATTCTTGGGGGGGAGGATGTAGTGCCCCTTCATTTGTATTGTCTTTGTGTGCTTTCGACTCACTTGTGAAGTTAGGTTTTGATTGGTATTGTTTGATTGTTCAATCATTGAGTTGTGCTCGTGAACTGTGTTTTGTTCGATTATTTCATTAAATTTAAATTATCAAATTGTAGGTTTTGACTAATGAAGATAAAAACCTTTATTAAATAAAAGAATTAAATTAAATTAAACATTATGGAAGTATTTATTTAATTATAATAAATTAAGATTTATTGTTTAAACAAAATATTTAAAATATATATATATATATATATATTATTGTGTTTGTGCAAACAAACTTAAAGATAAATTAAAGTAATAAATTAATAAAATATCAAATGGATATTTAATTGGATATTATAGTTGGAATGATAAAATTCAAAAGTAATCAAAAGAATTCATTACAATTATGACTTGTTAAATTTAAAAAAAAAATGTGATTTAAGGTTTAAAAGATAAAATATTAATTAAAGGTGAAAATTATTAACCTTAGTTTTAATCAAGTCTTTGCTGAGGGAGTAGGTTTCTAAATGATTTACATGCGTAAGGTTTTGCATGAGATAGTAAATCAAGAAAAAAGGTATTTGACGGGTGTTTGAGCATGCACTTGAAAAACGCAAAAAAATTGCCACCTATATTGTTTTGGTTCTCAAAATCAAAAGGAGGAATTTTTGGGCTGGGTAATCTTGCTCTATAAACAGGAAAGAAAATATTATAGCCCCAGAATTTGGGGAAGGAAGCTGTTTGGAATGGGTTTGGAGCTTTGCGAAAGGATTGACGAAGGACTTCATTTCCTTTTTTTAGCAAAGGTCCAGGTTGGAATTATCTTGCTCTTGTTCTCGTTTATCTGTAGATTGCCATTTTTACAGCCGCCCCATAATTTTATTCATTAAGTTTGCAGTGGTGAATTGAGTTGTTTCAAATATATATACATTCTTAATGCCTTCTTGATTACTACAAATTGGCGTCTCTTAATTCCCTTTCCAGAAGCCATCGAAACTTTATGCCTTGGATTGAATTCAATTTTTGTTCTGCCTTTAGCTTCCATTCAACAGTTCGCTAATGAGTTAGTTGATTTGGTTGCCTCCTAAGTCTTATAGGACAAGTAACCTAGCCTATAGGTTATTTATCTCTTGGACTCGTGAGTTTTGTTTTGTTTGTATTCCATTTTGATTTGGCCTTGTTATTTTCAATGCTTATATAAAAAATTATCTATCTCAAAATGAAACTCCAATAACTCATTTTGTCTAAAATGGGTTTGTATATTCTTTTTATTTCAGCTATCATCTACATTATACATTGTCTGAGATGCAAAGAGAAGCTTTAATTTATTTTGTGCTTTATTTTATTTTGTGAAAAAAAGAAAAAAAGAAAAAGAAAAAATAATCATAGTAAAAATAGGATAGTGAGGAATAACAGAGAGATATTGCCCTTTCAATGTTTGCTACTCCAACATTACTTCAAGAAAATATATATAAACTAAAACCTATAAGTTAAAACATAAAATAAGATTATGTTAAAATGAACAAGGTTAAAGTGGAATATGGAGCTGAAAATTTAATTTAATTTGGAATTAATAATATAATAATACTAGTGTAACAGGATCATGGATAATATTTTAAATGTATTAGTAAAAATATTATTTGTGATAGGGCGAATTTAGGTCCTAGAAAATGAGCAACAAACAATAGAATGCAAATAACACTAAAAACAACCTACACCTCAAGATTAGCCTAGTTGGATTCAATACAAAATAAAATAGAACTTTTTACCTTGTCTTGAATCGATCCTTTGGTTGGCCCTTTGATCTTTGGTGTTGTATGCTCCTTGGATGGCAAGAGATGCAAGCTATAGGATGGATGGAAGTGGATGCAAACATGAAAAATGGCTAAGTATGGATTGAATTTTTTTTTTGCAAGAGTTTGGCTACTATGAATGATCTCTCTCTAAAATGAGAGAAAAAATGGAGTATTTATAGAGAATTTAGAATTCTCTAGGGAAATGGACGGTCAAAATTGAGCCACCAAGATCAAGATGTAGGGCTAAGGTGAGTTGAGAACTCACAAGCCCTCACATCTTGACATGTGGCATGTGAAGTGGCTTATAAGAGGTGATGTGTACATAAGGTGGAAGGATAGTACATGACATGGAGGTACTATATAATACCTTGGGATTGGACAAGATCTCCTCATAAAGGAGGTCCTTGTCCCTATGTGGGTGAGAGGACATGTGGGGAATTTAAAATTCGTCAAATATTTTTATGGGGATGAGAGAAGGAATTTTAAATTCCAAGGAATGCATTGGGGGATTAAATGCGAATTAAAAATTCACATGGGGAATGGAGTGCCTTCTCCAAAAAGAAAAAGAATTTAATAGAGCTGACTTAGTTAAGTGACATGTAGCGATTAAGGTTGTACAAGTACTTGATTAGACTAATTAATGACATATTAGAAGAGGGTTAGATTTCACATGTGATTTGATGTGACAAGTCAAAGATTACATGGGAAAGAGTAAAATGAATTTACTATTCCTTAGAAGGATAAAATGAATTATTTTTTTTTAAGAGGTTGATTAGACTAGTTAATGAAGGATTAGAGGAGGGTTAGGTGGCTAAGAGTGATTAAATGCCAACTTGCAAAAGTTGGAGGATGTGACACATCCTAATCAAGGATTAGCTATGTGCACATCCTTAATTATGAGATTAGAAGATGGATTAGGATTAAATAAAAATGATGGAGGATGGGACATATGAGGAATTAAATAAATGTGATTTATTTAATTCATTTGATGAAAAAGAGGATTAAAAAGATAAGGTATTTATTTATTAATTAAATACCTTAGGGATTTGATAGAATTAAGGATATTAATTAAATAATAGCGATATTACTTAATTAATGCAAATAAGGGGATGCTTAAACGAAAGAGGATAAATTTAGATGAAATAAGTGTCCAAATTTAGGTGTCTACATTATTAATGAGATTTTAATATTTAAATAAGGTGGTTATTTAATTAATTAACTATACCTTACTTTAAATGGTGGGAGCTAATAGGTAATTGCTGAAAATATTCGTTGTAACACAAATATTTGATAACAAGAAGTCTTGTAAGTCAATTTTTGATAAAAAAATATTAGCATGCATCAATGGTAAATAAATAAGAGTGGATAAAAGGTAATTACATAAATAAACAATAGTGAATAAAAAGGTAGTTAAATAAGCAAATAAATAAGAGTGGAAATATATATATATATATATATATATATATATATATATATATATATATATATATATATATAAGAGTGGGTAAAAGGTAATAAAGAAATAAGTAATAGTGGAAGGAGAAAAGGGGGGTAAAAGTAATTAACTAAATATCAATATGTTATTATGTATTTATTTATCTTATTAAGAATAAAAAATTGATTAAATTAAGATTAAGTAAGAATAAATAATTAGATGCATAATTTGATAGTTGATATATAACTACTCCCCCTCACTCTCACATTTTAACTTCGGGTAAATAAGTAAAATTATGTTTCTTCTAGAAGAGATAATTATTTTATTGGTCTATAGATCTAATAATATTTATAATAACTCAAGGGAAGGTTTAGTATCTCAATAGTTGTAATGATATTAACATTGATATCCCTCTTCAAGGGAGCTACTATTAACATCATTATTAATGTCGAAGTTATAGAATGTATTTGATTATTAAGTTATAGAATGTATTTGATTATTAAAATCGTCTCCATATGTGAAATGTAATGATGATTTAATATTTTCTTGGAACTTAGTGCTCTTGATGTTTTAGTGAAACTAGAAGGATGATTTAAATGTTTTGATGTTTATTGCTTTTGATTTGTTAGTGAAAGTAAATTGCGTATGTTAAAATAGTTATTGGGATATTTAGAAATTATGCTTCTTTGGTTATTTTAAATTGTAAATGGATACAATGTACTTGATTGTTTAATATAATCTAAAATATTTAATTAACCACTCCTATAAAGAGTTAGTGAACTAAGTGTACAAATAAATTAAGACTAAAGTGAAATATTAACTATGATAACTATATTTAAGATTTATATATATGTCTATGTGTATCGATATATCTTGGTAAATGTATTATGAAGTAGGAAGAGTGGGTTTATCCACGGGGAAATTAAATGATTTAACTAAGATTATCTCTTCCTATGTAGTTGATCAAGTAGGTAAGTGACTTACATCTATAGATAATTAACGAGATTTGATTAAATATATGGTCTAGTTTGTCTTAGTGGTGAATAAAGTAGAAAGTAGAAGTGATGTTTATGTATGAAGTTGAATCGTGATTATTCGTCTATTGAGAGTTGGTTTTAAATAGTGTAGGTCATGATTACAATAATGTATGTTTCTTTGTGAGGAACGACGTGTGCGATCTTGGTACTTAAGTTGATTTTGTTTAGTATGGTTGGTGTTGTATTGGGTGATTTTGGGAAATTGTCCCTATTTTCAGAATGTATGTCATTTGGGTTATGGTAGTAAGTGGGAGACCATTTGTGCCTAATGGGCATTGAGAGGATTTGATCTTGAGTTTGGTTTTGTATTGAGGGGATTATGTCAATTTTGTTGAGTTTGAAGGTATTGCTATGATGTTAACCCTCGTTCTTCTACACTATTGATTTGTAAATTGTGGATTGTATTTTAGTCTTCTGAGATCATGGGATTGTAGCCAATTCGATCAGAAACCATTGTGTTAGCAATTTGAGAGTCTTCCAGAGGTTTGAGGGGAGTACATGGTTTTGACTTGCATAAGTTGGTATGGGGGCCAGGGATCCTGTGAGGCTACCTGGTAACCTGGGATGGGGTCCAGAAACTTAGGAGGATCTACATTGGGTAGCCCATATCAAGCCTTGAGTATTTTCATGAGTCTTATTTGCTTCACCTGCAAGTGGGTGGTTACATGACTTTGTCATTTTGGGTAATGGTTGATCTTTATACTTGGATTATGTTTTTGTGGGTTTAGCCTTGCACTGAGAAGTCATTTACTTTGAAGTACTAGTGTAAGAAAATACATGCCTCTCTTGGTGCATTTATTGATTTGGCTTTGATTATTTGTGCAAGTGGGCATACCCATTCCGTGAATTTGATATTTTTTGTTAGTAGGGGGAGTGGTTATCATTGGAGGTTGGTGTAAAAAGTGGCACACGGGTAACTCATTGAGAGTTTTTTCAATCAATGATAACCTAATAATTAATTAGGGGGTTTGGGTAGTTTCTCACATTAATTCAGATAATGTAGCATCACTCATGGCCCAAGTGCTCGTTTAGGCTTGGGATGAGTGGGAAAGCCTAGAATGGAAAAGATCAACTGCCTTGTCTTCTTGAAAGGTATGCTGATCCCATATGAGTGAGAATGGGGGTCGGGGATCGGTTGAGGTTGCCAGGGTTTAACCAAGTAGGGGGGTCGATAACCTATGAAGATTTGCATTGGGTAACCCATGTCGAGCTTATGTGATGACACTCCACCCTCTAGCAACCTTGTGTGTTTGTTGTTTCCCCTTATTGTTCTTGTACCTCTAGAAGTGGTTGTACCTTATGTATATTGAGGCAGTTGTTTCATTATGTTTATTATTGAAGCCTCCTTTCAATTATTTGATGTTGCATATATGCCTCATGGAAACCTTATTGATGCTAATGAGGGGTGCCCATTGATATTTATTGTTGGATGATATCATGATCTCATTTGAGGAATTTTGGGTCTTATTGTTGTTGACACCTCTTTGGTTATGTAGTGTTGATCTATGAAATTGGGAATTGGTTTTGGTTGGTTTTCCATGATTTTGTTGTAGTTATGTTTTGATGATGTGAGATGTTTCTTGTGTTTATTGTTGCTTTGCTTGTGGAGTCTTGTTAAACCTTGTACACTTGACTGTTTTATTTTGAGGGTCCTTCTTGTCATCTCCTAGCACAGGGAATGGGTCTTCGGACCCATGCAGTCGGGTGGAATGTGCTAAGCACCCCATTGGGTTCCCAGTCAATGTTTGCGAAGTGCGAAGTTCATGTCGTTGCAAAGAATCTAGAGATTTTCCATGGTTTAGATATACCATGTCCATTTTTGTATTTCTCTTGTAATCAATGTATTATTCCCACTATGTGTTGGGAAGCATGGTTGTGCATATGTAATCTTGAAAGCAATACAATTTCTCATTATCAACGTATTTGTATAATCTGATTTGATTATTGTAATGTATCTATGTTTATATTCTTTTGATTATGTGTCGTATACAAATACTTCTCATTTATGTAATGTCATGAATGGATGGTTTATAATGTAATCTTGGAATTCATTCATTATTGTTATGGTATTAGTTTAGGTTCTTGTAATGTCGTCTCATGTATCCCAAAGGACATAGTTGATATTGTAATTGTATAATTGCTTTGCATATAATGTATGTTCATATTCATCTTATGTAATGTTCTTCCTTAAAAAAAATTGTGCGGTAATTTGTTAGTTTTAGTTATCCTTTGGGGTTAGCACGGTGGGGCATCACACCATTTTGTTAGTACATGACAATGTATACGCACAATGATATTGAATTTGATAGTTGACAGTGTGTGATAGTATGACTATGTGATAGTGTTTGATCTTCATGGTTTCTATTCATATGTTGACAATGGGTACCTGATCTATGTTATTTCATATCAGATTCAAATGGATACTTTTTCAGGGGGAGCAATTTGGTGTGTGTCGATCTTTCCTTTGTCTTGGATGTCAAAAATAGGGGGAGAGGTTTGTGTTTATGTCACCAAGGACAAAGGGGGAGTTTTTTGTTCTTTGTTCCATTGTTTTGGTTGTCCTTGTTGAAAAAAAGGCTTGTTGACAATGGTGATATAGTACTTGGTTTATACATGGTGTCATTTATACATATGGCTTCATGATATGATGTTGATTTCATATGGTAGGGAGCTATTCACAGAGTTTTGAGGTTAGACAAGGTGCTAGATTTCATGTGGTTGGTGGTATTATCTCAGGTACATATTGAGTTGATACTTGAATTGATACAAATTGATGCAAAGGATGAAGATCTTGCATGTGTTATGTGTACTTGTTGAGAGGAAGACTTTGAAAATTTTGTTTGTATATGATAGAGGTAGAGATTAAGGTTTAAGAATATTCCATTCATTAAATTTGCTAATGAATTAGGGTTTTGTCTATTTGTGAAGACTTAAAATCTTAACCCAAATAAACTTCTTAATCATACTTAACCTGACTGTCATTCTAATGTGCGCTTTATGTTTTATTTTTGTATTGAATTGCTATTACAAGTCAATGCCACTTAAGGTCACCAATTGAAGGGGGTGCTGAGACATGATTATGACCACCCCAAGAACCTAGGCCACCAGTGAGCATAGGTTAATAAATTTGTGAACGGCACCAAAAACACATCAGTGGTAAGGATTTAATTTTCCACAATAAGTAAATGAAAGATCAAGGGTTAAGATTTAAATATGAAATGGCTATGAGATCTGCTAAAAGTTGATGGGTGTTGTGACCCTAACTACCACGATGCAGTTGTAGCAACCACCAGACTGCAACCCAAATGGAGTCCTTTTGTTATTTCATCATGACTCAAACTTCAAGGTTGGTTGGATCATCAGAGAAATGAAAAGGGAGGTTATTGAACAATTATCTCATGCATGGATTTTATGTTATCTATAATTAAATTAGGTCCGTGTTTTTACATAGAGTAAGATAGATGCATTGGTTGCAATCTTTTCAACAAGGACATGATGTTTAATTGAAGATGCAGGAGTCTGATAAATGAATGGAGAAAATAGCGAGTAGCGATATTTAATGAGGGCTTAGTGTATACAGTGAAAAGATGCAACATTGATACCTTACATACAATCTCTACATTAAGGGTGTTGATAAGTTGTTGTTGAAGTATTCTTTCATTGCCATAGGAGAAGTATAGGGTTGAATTTAATGATCTTCTAGTTATTGGTACAAGAGGTTTATAAACAAGTGTGAATCAACATTAATTATTGATTAGAGTTCTCATGGTTCTTTTTTCTTGATCATGATGTTCATTTTTCATATTTTTTCTATGGTGTTAGAGTAATATTCTTTTGTATTGAATATATGGTGGCCTTATAAAGGAGAGATAAGGTGTTTTGTATCTGAGTTATAGAAGTCGTCTATAACCAGTGATTTTAATGTAGATAGAGCAATACTCTGTGTTTATCTTCTTGTATTGAGATTTGTGTTGCTAGTGAGGCATTTGTAGCCAGTGAGGCTTGTGTTGCTAGTGAGCCATTTGTAGCCAGTGAGGCTTGTGTTTTGAGTGAGGCATTTGTAGCTAGTGAGGCTTGTGTTGCTAATGAGTCATTTTGATTAATCTAGTGAGGAAATTTTGAGTGGTTTTTCTACCCCAAGAGGGTTTTCCACTCGTGAAAATCATGTGTCATGGTTCATGTTGTTTATATTTATGTGTATGTTCTAATTTTTTGTCTTTGAGGTATTGACCATAATGTTTATAATCATACTTGTGCATATGCATCTTTGAAGTCTCTCTTATTCTCTATTATGTGACTTAAAAGGTGCAAAAGGTTTTAAAAGATTATAGATCACCGATTCACTCTCCCTCTTAGTGATCCTATAATCCAACACTAAAATCTTGTCATGAGAGGAAAAGCCAAAAAATTAAAATAGAATGACTTTTTTTAATTTTTTAATAAAGGCTTAAAACACAAAGAATAAAATCAATAGAATTTATAGGGTTATCACCTTTAATTTGGATCATTGCATTGAGCGATGTGAGAGTAGTCTTCTCATCACCTCCCATACAATGCACACTAACTAGCAACAAAAAAAGACTAAACCTCACCTAAGTTGTGTTGGGTCAAAATTATGTAATCAACTTTTCAATAGATTACACAACTAGGACTTTAGCCATAGCTATGTGAGATGTGAATCTCTCCTCTCAGAAAGGGGAGGTGCCCTTCTTACTGTTGATAGAAGCGATAGTAAAACAAACAAGTAATTACAAAATGTACACAATACTTACAAAGTGGGGGGGGTGTGTTACATTCATCCTTCTCTCTTTTTTCAGAGAAGATGTTTACAATGCTTCACTATTGGAAGTTCTTAATTATTAATAACTCTAAACTAACAACGAGCAGTAATGCCAATACCTCTATCTTGTCAAAGCAAAGCATAGAGTTACCATAAGTGATTAACAATAAACTAGTAAAATAAAAGGGAAATCTCAGGAAGGCACAAAGTCGTTTCGTAGATTTTTCAATGGCGGATCTGTGAAAAGTGTGTCATTTGTCACGTTAGAAGCACAAAGTCTTCTTAGATGCAGCAATTCCTCGAACAACATGAACAATTACAAGTGCAAAGTCTTGTAGATTATCCAACAATATTATCCAAAACACAAATGAAAATCTAAATAAAGGATTTAACACAAAGTTTACATAAATTACTTAGAGTCCTTCAGATTCCATAAGCTAATCACCACCAAATGAGATCAATTCACAAGATTATCGAATCCAACACAAAGTATGGTTTGCAATCCTCTTCTTTATTGATCAAATTTCATTCACAAAGTATGAACGCAAAGCTTCACAATTCTGCTTCAAAAAGGGCAGCACTTTGTTGCAAAATACTAAAGGATAAACTTTACAATAGAAATCCCTCAAATTATATAGAAAGAGGGATGAGAAAAATTAGGAATCTAATTGAGAAAATCAAGGAAAGTTAGGTGAGTGATTTAAGATCTCACCTAACTTTGACCAAAGTCAAAGTGTAATTTGTTTTCAAAAGATTACATCTTCGATCTTGGTGCAATTACAATTTACAAAAAGACATCTAAGATGTCAGGAAATATTTACAAATGCATAAAAGGATGCATCAGAAATGTCTAACATTGGAGATCAGGAACCTTCTTCATGTTTCCTTGCTTTGGGCGCGAAAGTCTTCATATTTCTTCCTAGTCTCCTGTACGAACTTCTCATCTGGACCAACGGTGTAATCCACAATGGTGTGAATTCTCGTGATCGATCTCATGGCAGATGCGTAAACCTTCTTGCACCTATCAAGATGCATTTTCAGGTTATCCAATGTGAGCCTTGTATCACAAATGATGTTCAGTGAGGCTTCTAAAAAGTCTGAACTGTCAATCAACTTCGTGATAGCTTCCTTGAAGATCTGAGATATTTATGTGGCCAGTAGGAAGATACGATTCTCCTCAAGAAGTTGACCTGGTAACTCCTTGATACCTTTTTCAAGAATAACACGATGCCCTTTGACATCTTCCTGCACTTGGTGGAGATCTTCCGTAAGAGATTGAATTACTTGAATTCGATGTTTCAAGGATTCTCTTACCTCAATGAACTTTCCTTTGTCAGGAATTACCTTGACTTCCACCAATTTATTGAGCTTTTCCTGCTTCATTTGTGACCACGACAATAGGTATTTTTCCATATCTCTACGCTCCTGGGAAAGTACACTTTTTTCTTTATCAAGCTCTGTGGTGAGCTTGGCCAACAAGGTAGTTTTCTCGTCCACAACAATTATGATTTGAGATCCATGTTCTATGATCTTCTCAATGAAATCATACAACACTCTGCCTTTGGAGGTGAACTTCTTAGCTTTCTTGACAGCTGGGTCCTCAATACTTACCACTGTCAGCAGTTGTGCATTAGTTGGAGATACTGCAAGTCTCTTTACAATAGTGGCATAATGCTCTGCCCTCTGCTTGTACATATTGTGAGCTTGCTCCATTTTATCCAGTCTTCCAGCCAAGATATCCAATGTCACTTGCACACTAGCCTTTGTACTTTCATTGGTAACCTTGCCAAGCTGGACTTTTGTCACTGTGTAGTCTTCCATATTGACATCTCCTTCTTGCGGCGATATGCCAATCTCTGCATACTTATTGCCAGTCTTGTCAATGTTTAGCCTTGAGTATACTTTTTCCTTTTTCTTCCCTTTAGCCTTTGGAGGGACTATCTCTTCGAGGTCGAGCTCCTCTAGAGAGATCATTTGCTTCTTCCACTTCGACACTTGAGATATCAGCCAAGGGGGAAGGAAGGAGGTGTGAACTTTTGGATTCACTGTCAACTCAGTTGTCATCATCACATCTGAAGTTACCATGGGTATTGTGACAATAGGACAAGTGTCTATCATCATTGCTCCTATAGACTACACATTGAGCTGATCACGCATTGACTCATTCATGAAATGATTGAATTCATCTTCAGAAGTGATATCATACGTTGGTGAAGACAGGCTAGGAATGGATGATGGAGGACTTGACAGTATATCAACCGTATGAATGCTTGTCACTGAGGGAGTATCAAGCGAGGTTGATGTTGCAGGAATGCATGTGGTAGGAATGGGTGACGAGGGAACAAGAGGTGGAGGATTTCTTGAACTTGGAGGGGTATGAGGAACATTGGAAATCATAGGCGATGACGTTCTAAGAATTTCCTCAACTACATTCTTAGGTGGAGACGTAGTTCTTTCTTGATCATGCATGTGTTCCTATTGATCACCCTCTTGTCTTTCCGATTCTGGTTCACCTTCAAAATCACCTTTAGATTCTTCTTCAAAATATTCTTTAGACTCTTGTCCACTTTCAAAAACCTCTTCTGCATCGGAGTCTGCTTCTGTTGAGTCTTCATCTTCAGTGGATTGGTCACTGGAAGTACCTTCTTCATCGGAATCTATCTCCTCTGGAATGGAATTTTTTACCTTTAGAGCGAGATGGATTGGATTCTGTGGTTTCTTCTTCTAGGATAGACTGGGTATCTTTCTTGCCAACAATAAACTTGATTCTGGGACCTCTTCATGAAGAAGTGGGAACAACTGCTGATTTATTTTTCATGTGGAGTTCTTGCTGTCGGCGAGCTTCTGCTTCAGATTCTTCTCCTTTCGAATCTGTTCTGAAACTTTTCATTTCATAACCATGCTTATGTAACCATTCTGCAGTGTTGGCTAGGATTGGCTTCAATCTCTCTCTCATGTTGGTAATTTCTTTCCTAGACCATTGAATTGCAGGCAATGGCCTTTTAGAAACCTCTTGTTCATCATAGACAACGTTCATGATATCACCAGGATCTGTAAAATCCTCTAGTAGGTCAGCAATATCAAGGTCTCTGATCTGTTGAGCAGTCAACCTACAATAGTCCATTTTGCGAATGGCTTCTTCATCTCTACAATCAACCCAAATTTCTTCAAAGCGGTACTTGTGATGATGACCCTTTTGTAATTTCTTTCTGACATCCCGGTAATCAAAATCAAACCTATACCTATAGGTCTTGATTGTCATGATTTGCATCTCAGCGTAAACAAACTTGGCTTTCTGTACAGTTGGGATAGTATATCTACCGGTTGTCAGTGGGAACTTAAATCCACGCTTGTGGTTACTTCTTCGTTCTTTATGCACTGAAATTAGCTGTCTGCATGTCTCCATGAGAACCCACTTATCCGAAGGATAACGTGACAACATGTAAGGATAGCTAGTGTAGCACCCTACTCTCAAATAAGTAAACGTTGGGAATTGAAGAAATAGGCATCCAACTTTACTTGTGTCCTTATAAGCCTCATCAGATACCCTCCTTTCGAGAGCTGGATCAAAATTAAAAAGCAAAGGTGCAAAGAAAGCATCTGTAACCCGCCTAAAGTGATGAAAGCTTTCCTTCAGTTCTAGTTGATAGAAAAATCTGTACACAGGTACCATCATCCAATTTCCTTTTGTGGATAGACCTAGAAATTGTCTCATTACAGCTGTTGCGTACACCAGGTAAGAAGTCATATAGAATTTCAATGTGGAAGGCGCATTGATCAGCTGCTCATGTATTCTATCACTGATATGTTTTCCCCAGTCAATGTGCACCTTTTGTTTTCTTATAATCCTGATGTATTCATACATCCAATCATGAAAAGTGGATGATTCAGGCAAGCCTTTTACTCTGCTTAAAAATGTGATCATATCTTTGACGTCATCTTTGAAATCACTTCGCAGGAGTCCCTTTGGCCATTTGGAAACAGATTCTCTAGGCTTCTTCAACCATTTAGTATTTATTAGGTTTTTAGCCTTGTTGGGATCAGAGACTTCTTGTGCTTTTTGTATAGAGATGTCAATGTATTTCTCCATTTGAGGAACCTTAAACATAATGCCAAAGAAGTCAGGGTCAAGTCTTAAAATCTCGTGCCCAGAAGAATCGATCACACTTCTAATTTCCCTGATGTAATGAGATGCCACTTGAAGGAAAAATTCTGTATTGTGTGCAGCAGTAGGAAACGTAGCTACCAAATGCAGGTTACTATGTACAATTTCTCTCATCGGGTCAGGAAGAGGCTTCATCTCCGTTTCCTTTGCAAAATCAACCAAGTCTTGATGGGAAACTTCTGTGTCTTTTATTTCTTCCACCTTGGAGACCACTACAGTCGGCAGATAGACACCTTGATATTTATATTTCATTTTTCCCTTTGCTTTTGAAGAAGATGGAGGTTTATTGGCAATCATCAAGAGCGAATGAATCTTTGATCAATCAACTTTGAAGATCCTGAAAAGAGACTGCAAGGTGTCGAGCCAGAACAAACATTAGTTGTTAAATAGCATGGGAATGTGCGAAACGAGCAACGATGAAGGGAAAGCGTGGAGTGAATGATAAGGCACGCAAAATAATGCACAAAATGGAAGGAGCGAGGTTCATGACTGAATTGGGCAAGTTTGAAGTGTTTTAGGGAAAAAATTGTGAAAAGTGTAAGGGCACACTTTTTTAGCGCCCTTACATTTTGAAGGATTTTGGCTTTGATGCAGGGGCACTGAAAACCAACGCTCCTGCACTTTTCAGTGTTAGAAAAAATTGTGAAATGTCAGGGTGCACTTTTTCAGTGCTATGACATTTCTCACAATGAAGTTAACAATTGCTTTCTTTGCGTTGAAAAGGTGTGCTTCTTCGTTTGGGAAGGGCAATGAAAACCTAATGCGATGCTTTGGCGAAATGGAAGTATTGAGAGGGTTAGAAGCAACACTTGAGAACGTATTTTGAAGTGCATCAAATCTTCACCTATTTCCGTTTCAAAGTATTGGTATAGGAAACGTATGAAGAGACCAAAATACGCAGGTAAGAACGACTAAAACAAAAAGAGGTAAACGTGTATGTGCAAGAGGCCATCGCCAAAACAAATGATGAAATCAAGAATGCATGGAAGTTAAACCATAATGCGACTAGGGAAAGAGGAAAGACGTGCTTGAAAATTGACAAGACTCCACACCAAAGGCGAAATAAAGAAAATGCGTATGTAGAAGAAAAACGTGAGAAGAAAACAAAGATAAACAAAAACACATAAGTAAAACCTTAGATATGCACAAAATAATGAAGGAGAATGAAGAGAAAGCAAGGAGAATGACTCACCAAGAGAAAACGTGGAATTTAGTTAAGAGGAACTTTGAAATTCTCCAAAAACGTGTTTTGCAGCTTGAGAGGATTTCGCCTAGCAAGAAGGAATATAGCTTGAAGATCATGAACAATGAAAAAGGAACAATAAAAACACTTTTAAGTAAATGGTAACTCAAAAACCTAACTCAAGTCGAGCAATTAATTTAGGCACAAAAAGTGGCACGATGAGCGAAAAATGTAAAACGCATGAAGAAATGCGCAGAGGAAAGAAAATGACTAAGTCTTGATAAAAAGTGTAATAGCACACTTTTTCAGCGCCATTAAATTTTTAAGAATTCACTTTCATGCAGGGGCGCTGAAAATCAGTGCCCTTGCACTTTTTATACTTAGCCAATTTTTGGCTTGTGAGCAGGAGCACACTTTTTCAGTGCAACTGCATCTTTCACAATTTTAACCAAGTATGAACAGTGAGACTTCGCAAAGGGGCTCATTTCGAAGGTCTTCGCGAGGTGAACATAGGGATGCTCAAACTAAATGTTTGAGACTTTGAAACACATTTTGAGGTGGCTTGAAAATCACCTCGTTTTGCGTGCTTGAACTTCACGAATCCTAAGAAACGGACAAGTTTCATAGGAGGGTTATCCATGGAACGAGCGCTACTAGATTGCGTGATAACAAGTTGTAATAATGGAATTGAAAGTTTAGAATAATAAGTTTGATTGGTTTGTTATCATATATTAATTGAAAATTTGAGAGAATAAATTGAATATATTTAAATTTGATAAATTTAATATATTTTACTTTTAACCTCATCAACACTTAAATGCCATGTCCTAGTAAAAACCTTTTTTCATAATTCTAACAATATTTTTCTTTGGTTATATCCAATATAGATTTTTATATCACTATTCATAATTTAAAAAAAAAAATAAAATTACAATTTGTTTCATCGAATTTAATGGCTAAAAACAAATGTAAATGAAGTAATTCAAACTTCTACAAGATAACTACTACAACTAAATAAATGAAGTAAAGTTAATATTATATATAAGCAAAAAATGACTAAACCTCACTTAAGTTGTAATAACAGAATTGAAAGTTTAGATAATAAGTTTGTTTGGTTTGTTACCATATATTAATTGAAATATTGAGAGAGTAAATTAAATAATTTAAATTTGATAAATTTAATATATTTTACTTTTAACCTCATCGATACTTTAACACCAGTAAAAACCTTGTTTCATAATGCTGGCAACATTTTGCTTCGGTTATATTTTACCCAATATAGATTTTTAAATAACTATTTGTAACTATTTTTCAAAAGTTTTTTAAAAGAATTTGAAAACTTTAACTTTCTCATAATAATTGCATTCCTGCATAATGATTAACTAAGAAGTGGTCGATAACTTGTCAGAAAAAAAAGTCAATAAAATTGTAAAACAAAAATGTTATGCTTAATTCTCCAAAATCCTCTAAATTTTTAAAAGTTAAAATCACACATTTTACTTTAGAAGAATTAAAATATAATGAATAAAAATAAAATTATCCATTTTGATTTGCTAAAATAAACAATATTGATCACTAACTAAGAATTTGGCTTGCTATAGTTCCATAACAGGAACTAAAATATATTAATGGGTAACTAACAAACAAAATACGCTAAACAACCCATAGGAGCTTACTCTTGTAAGGAAAGCTAAGGTGCAGAACTAACTCTCCTAATGTCAAAACCTCAAGGAAGAATGCAGAGGTGCTTTTAAATTTTCAATTATAGACCAATTAAGATACACTTGAAAGCAATAACAGAAACAGAGAAATAATCATACACAAATGAACACCAGATTTATGTGGGAAAACCCTTACGGGAGAAAAACCCCTTTGTATTACAGTAATGAAATTACATACAAAGTACGGGCTTCACTCTCTCTGATGTCAATTTACAACAACATTCACAATGATCAACCTTGCTACAGAATATTCAAGTTACAATACTCTCAAAAATGAATTCACTGATCACTAATTGAGCTATTCATCCAACTGTTCATCCAACCATCGAACAAAACAACATCTGCAATTCCTGAGTATATCCATGACACCCATGGTCTATCGATCTTCCTCTTAGTAACGGCCGCAACAGTCCAACTGCTAGCGGTTCCCATTCTGCTTCCCTGATTGGTCGTAGACTCAATCATCGTTGTCTTAGTAATTCAGCCTTAAAATTACTTGTGTTAAGGGGTTGTCTTGATTGTTATAAATACAAGTGAAGAAAATTATCATTTAAATAATGGCCATTCATTGAGACAATATTGAAATGATTAAAATCAAAGGTCAAAATCTCATTAATTTTTTTTATTAAAATATGTTTATTCAAAATAAGGGAAATGGGTCCATAGTGGGTAGGGGTCCAATGGTGGGTATAGAAGTAGGTTTGAGTGGGCCTCATAGTGGGTAGGCTTAATATTCAATTGAAAAACACTTTTATCCATAAAGTATACAAACTGACAAATCATGCGATGCCACATCAGTGCACCGATTATACATGACTTAGTGACCCACTATCGGTCTCACCTTTTTTGTGGAACTTTTTGGATACCTCGACAAAAAGCATGTTGATGTGGTGTCATATTTGATGATGTGGTCGTGAAACCAATTTTTATAAGCAGGGGACTTGCCAAATAAGCTGTTGTACAAATTTGGGAGTGATTTGAAATTGTCACATAAGACTTTGAGAAGCCTGAAGTTAGGGTGGCCCACTATGTGAGGGTTGCTCTTTTTTTATTAAGGATTAGAGATAAGGTAGATTTGAAATGTATTACATACTTTAAGAGTTTTGAAAAGGAAAATTATGTTTTAGAAATGTAATTAGAAACATTTTACTTGACGTGAGACAAGGACGAAGTCCAAAGTGGTGGATTATATTGAGGTCATTGGTCTTATTTACAAAAATATAAAAAAAATTAAAAATTAATTAAAATATTGTGAAAGCTTTCATTTAAGATAAAAACATGATTAAAATATTTTCTTATAAAGAATGAAAGTAAAGTAAAAAGTATAAAATGAATGACTACATTAATCATTCCTCTCTATACTAACAAACAACTTGTTAAGATTTACTAAAATTTTAGAGGAGTTGGTGTTTTATTTCAAGCCCCAAGGTTATTCTTTTCCTTTAGTGTCTATCAAGAATGGAGCCTTAGTAGGAACTTGAAACTTCCCTAAAAGTTGGGCCCCAACAAGAACTTGGAATTTTGGTTCCAATTCCAAATCCACTTCTGTAATACCCCTCATGTTGTTGTTTGGACTTGTTATCTTTCTATGCTTTTGCTTGGTACTTTGAGACTGTGATAGTTACTGTTATTGTTTGGATTGGTGGATTGGATAGTTTAGACTGCTTGATGTTTATGCTACTTCATTTTAGGACATGGATATTATGATATGACATTATGGTTACATTTGGTTTGGAGATGTTTAATTTGATTTCAGTAGTATATTGTGATGTAGTGGATTATTAATCATTCTATGATGATATGATGTGATCAGTTTAGTTTAGTAATGTTACTTTATATTTAATGTTGTAATTATTAGTATAGTTTTGGTGAGGGGACAGTTTAGCACCACTCGTTTACAAGTGCCCTGCTACATTGCAATTCCTTCTCACGATATGATGTTTTGATTATATATATACATGTTGTACACAACCTTGTTTGTATGCAAGAATCGTAGGTACAAAGTCTCGATTCCACCTGCTTCGGCAGGATAGGGCAAGCATCAATTTAACCCAATGGGTACAATGTTGAAAAAGGGAGTTGATAAGGAAATGTCCCCCTCCCAAGTCCATCATCCCGTTGTGAGTTTTGTGGTGTCATGATTGATGTTTTGTCCTTGTCTTTGTGTAGTTGACTGTTGATTAATTAGTTTATTTATGGTTAGTGGTTATTTAATTAATCTTTGTTTCATAAGATTAATTAATGTTGTTGTGTTACTTGATTAATTGTAAGTAAAATGTTGAATTTTAAATATATTGTAAATTTAAAAGTTATTTAATTAATTAAAAGTGTGAGAAATTAATAATGATGGTGATAATTATATTATATCTTTTTCCTAATATTAAATTAGAAAATCTTGTGTGGATAATATCTTGAGAAAATAAGTAATTTTTTAATTAAAATTGTAGATAAGTGTGTGCTCTTAAAAAACAAGAAAAGAACCAATGAATGGAGAGGATTTTTGAGGAAAAAGATGAAGAGCTTTATTGATTTTTTATTTTTTATTTTGGTGGGAGATTTTTTAGACACAGGGGTTTTTTTTGGTTTTGTCTGTAAAAGAAAAGAAAAATAGTTTTTTTTTGTGCTTCTAGGTAAAAGAATTGTTTTGAAGAAAGGATTGGTTCATAAGGGAGCCGAAGGCAGGAATTTGAGAAGAAACTATAGAGGGGATTCTACATCGAATGACGGATTCTGGGTTTTTCTTTTAATTTATTATTATTTTATTGTTCTGTAAACAAGTTTGGTTTGTTGTGTTTTAAAAATCCATTCCTCTATTTTTGAAAGTGGTTATGTGATTGAAAAGTTGTTTGTATTAAACCCTTGAATCTTCTGTGGGAAACTTTAGTAAAACCTTTTTGAAAGTTCTTCTATATAGTTTAGTTGTGAAATTTATTGTTTTGAAATAAAAATCATTTTGATTGTGGGTTGAATTTACATGCCAGATCTATATTGGGTTTATTGAAAAATCTATTGGTTATATTATTGTTCTGAATCTTTTGTTAAAAATACATTTATATATATATATATATATATAAACAGAGGTGGATATACATATATATGTTATAATTATATTGTGTTATTTTAAATGTATGTTTAAAGATATTATGTACCTGTGTGATTTTCAGTTTATGTGAAAAGAATAAAATTTATATTTCGTATTTGAGGGTATTGTATTATATATATTTTATATTTATATTGTGTATTGGATTTAATTTTGTTCTGTGAAAAGAATAAAGTATATAAATAAATTATACGAAATTTTGTCATGGTGTACAAAATAAAATATATATATTAAGTTGTTATTTTCGAGATTGTAGTAATACGAAATCGCATTTGAAATAAAAGTTGATAAAATATGCATTTTAAATTTGATTATTCGAGCTCATATCGTATTTCGTCCCAAACGAAATATATATAATTTTTTTTTTTTTAAATATAAATAAAATTGTTTTATGGGGGTGGGGGTTGGCTGAGGCCGTACCACCCACGGCCCCAAGGGTGGTCAACTGTACACAGCCACCACGGGCTGCGCACAACAACCAAGGCTATTGGTCACAACCTATGGAGGCTGTGGCCTGCCCACCTGTGGTAATGTGTACCACAGGCCGGGTGGGGTAGCGGTTATTAAATAAATGTTTTTTTTAAAGAAAATTCGTTCGCTTTAAAATTAAAACTCGTATTGTATGCTACATTTTATGATTTATGTTATATGTGTGTGTGTGTGTGTATTAATATATATATTTATATAATGTATATATATATATATATATGTATATATATGTGTATATATACTGTAGTAAAATACAGTAAGGGATTTGAGTGATTTTATAATGTGTTTTGTAAACATAAATTCTAATATATGTTTTATTTTATATATATATATGAAGGATTTTATATGCTGTGATTTTGAGTTAATGAGATAATTTTAAAAGTTGCAATATTATAGTTTAATTGTGAAAATTAGAGATAAACTATGTGTTAATTAATTGAATTTTCTTGAGTGATTGATTTATAAAGTTGGTGAATTTTAATGTGCATTGTAGTTCTTTTTATGACATTTTATGTTTTGTTTACTCTCGAGATCATTCGTTTAAACAATTGTGGCTTTCTCTTATTTGAGGTTTATGTCATGTGAGAAACCCTAGAGTTAGCTTATCCTGTTATAGGAACTTAAATTGTTGTTTAGGACTTCTAGAGGTGGGAATATTGATGTTGTATTGATTTTGCAATTTGATTTTGACCTATTTTGGGTCTATGGTTGTGAATTGTGTTACACATGGATTGTACTACTTTGTAGATGTGTTTCATATGTTTTGGCGAGATGGTTATGCCTCACGGATGATCCATTTGATTGGTTCAGTAATTCTTGTTGGTACAATCCTTTGTGTTGGATATTTTGTGTTGAGTGTTTAGAGAGAGTGGCTCTAAGTGGGGGCCGACACACAAAGGGGCTGTCAGGTTAACCCACGTAGAGTTAGAGTAATCAGTGATAACCTAAGTAATTAATTATGGGTGGGTGGTTAAACATTAATAAGATAATTATGATGCCTCGTCCGCCTATTAGTGCCATCACAAACTAAAGGGGATCGAGAAGGCCGTGGTTGGTAAGATCGTTGCCTTGTCCTCACGAAAGGTTAACGATTCCGCATGAGTAACCCTATGGAGCGACGCCTTGAGATAGGATGTCAGGAGAACCATAGATGGAGGCGGCACCTTGAACTAGGCTGTCTGGATAATCCATGTATAGATGGAGGCGACACCTTGTGATAGGTTATCTAGATAATCCATGTAAAGCCATGCAATGACACTCTCCTCTAGCATTCCATTTGTGTTGTTTTATTGAAGTCCTCTGGAAGTAGTCTATTGATATTATGACTTGAGATTTATTGATGATGTGTTTCGTGACTTATTGTTGTAATATTTGGAAAGTTATTTATTGTTATGTTTCGAAAGTGGTCTATTATTTTTTTCTTTTGGTGATTTATCATTATTTAGTTTTGAGTATGGTCTAGAGATATTATGTTATCTTGTCTAGAGTTAGTCTTGTGTTACTGTTAGATGTGCTTGGTCGGGGATCCTTCCTTGTCTACTCCCAGCACGGGGGTGGTTGGGTGGAACGTGCTACGCACCCCGTTGGGTTCCCTTTGGATGTAGTTGTATCTTTCATTGCAGGGTTTTGGCAGATGTTGTTGATCCAAGATTCATATGCTCCAGATGTGTAATTGTGCTACTGATGTATCTTATTTGTTGATGTATTGACTCCCACGTGTGTTGGGAAGACCTTGATGTAATTTGTTTATATGTTCATTATGTTGTACTATCAGATTGATGTAATGTTTATTCATACCATGTAATCATTCGCGAACTATCATTTGTAATTACTGATTATGTTATGTTGTATATGTGGAAATATATATATATATATATTTAATATCTTCATGATTAATTCATTTGTGTTTTACATATATGGTTTAATATGGTTTACTCTTATTAATATGGTTATCGTTAATGGATGGTTTAAATGGTGATATGAGTATGAATGGATTTATGTTATTGGTTATTTAATGTTTAATCTATTATCATTGTTATGGGTTAGTTTAGTGATATCACCTCGTGTACCCCAAGGGATTTAGTTGTGCAACTTAGAACATTGTTATGTTGGAATACTTAAGTACATTTCTTATGTTCTTTTAAAAAAAAATTGTTGCATTTTGAGTTGTTCCTTTGGGGTTTGCGCAACGGGGCGTTACAACTTCCACTCCCGCTCCCCGCTCTATGTTCTTCCCTAAGCCCCAAACCTTGGGTGGAACCTGGAACCTAGAACCTCAAGGTTTTGGTTCCAAGTTTGCACCTACTCTCACTCCATGCTCCATTATTCTTCCTTGGGTCCTAGACCCAGAGTGGAACTAGAACAACAAGTTTAGGTTCTAGGTTTTCATCTGCTCTTGCTCCCCACTCCACTATTCTTCCTTGAGTGGAACTTGAAACCTCAAGGTTCCAATTCTATGTTCACACCCTATATCAACCCTCTCTTGTGGCTGCCATTATTTGTATTGAGTTTAAATATCAAATGCACTAGAGTTATAATTCCATATAGAGTTATAAATTTAGAATTTGGCATGGCAATCAACCACTCCCTATAAGACCTGAATTATCTAGGAAGTTTGGTTGGCATAATTTTTCATGTACACCTTGAGAAGACCTAAAATATCTATTGTTATTAAAAAATAATTCATCTTCTATTTAGGGTCCATAAGAGGTTGGATATATGTAAGAATAATAATAGTCCTTTTTAAATATTTATATTGGATTAATTCAACCCTAAATTACATAGATTTGAACTTATGTTAATCTATAACATTTAATACATCTCCAATTATTAATGAGAATTTAATTAATAAATATATTTAGTACTTCTTTGATCTACAAATATTCATGTGTCTTGTGAGAAAGAGGAGAGATGCTAAGAGACATGGCTCTATTATAGCAAAAACCAAGCTTTGAGAAATGCATTTCCACCTGGTTTTACAAGTATATTTATTACCTCCCTTGTACTAGGAATCTTGCACAATGTGATAAAATAGACTTGGGGGACAATACTCATAAAAAAAAATATCAATACAACCCAATAGTAGTTTAATCCCCTACAATTATTGTCAAAGGAATACAAGAAACAACAAATATAGTTGACATGATAACAAGCACACATGAAGCTATATTCACATTCCCACATTAGCATTAATTAGTTGAAATTCCCATAATGACGACTAATCCAACAAATAAAGAGGCTAATACAAGTCAAGTAACTCCTCTTCCATCTCCAATAAGATCAGTCCACTCCTCCCTCTCCTCTCTCCTTGTTCAACATAGACAAAGTGGTGGAATATCTAGAAAAGAAAAAATTTAAAGAAAGGGAGTTAGAGATTGAGGTCACTAGTAGTCCAAGGAGCTAGTAACCTATAGTAGCACAACACTAAGACACTAGCCATACACAACTTTCAATATGGTAATTCTAACTAACAACAAGTCTAAAGGATAACTAGCCATTTGGAAGTTGTGGACCTAAATAAAGAGGAAGAAAATATGGTTGATATGATATCGCTAGGGTTCTATATGCTACCCTAACCAATTTTAAGACATTGATTGCAAGTTAAATCTTCACATCACAAGCAACCAACAAGATATTAGTAACAACTTTAATTTGCTTCATATCTTATAATTAACTTAGGGGTAAGTGCACAAAGTTGAGTCCATGAAATGTGGAAGTTTTTGCCTTAGCCAAAAAATTGAAATCTGCTTTGCAAAAATGGGATCCCGATTTTAATAAACAAGATCTTGATTTTTAAAAATGGGATCTTGTTTAGCTTTAGGATCCCGAGCCTAAACACAAAATGGGATCCTGCTTTTTAAAAATCAGGATCCCGTTTCCTATAGGACCCTGAACCAATGGAGAAGGAACGAGATCCCGATTACTACGAAATGGGATCCCGATTTGTAGAAATTGGGATCTCATTTTATATTGCTATTTACTTTTTTAAAAACAAACAGAGTTCATTTCACAGCGGACGAGATCCCGAGTACAGGCGACAATGACCCCCACAAACAACTACAGGTACCCGCCCACACCCCATTTTTTTGCATTTTTCCATTTTTTATTGAAATTATGAAGAAAATAAGTGAATTTAGCATGTTTTTTTAAAATTTATTTCACGTTTTGAGCATTTTTTTTCCTGTTATAGTAGAGATGAGTAGTTGTAAAAATAGATGAAAAAATGCAATGAAACCTAAATATTTTTTAATAGAAATGAAAAAATGAACCTTGAATTGTGTTTTATAAACAAAATTTAACTTTTGAAACCTAAATTGTTCGATTAAACCAAAAAAAATTGAATTTGAAAACCCTAATTAATTAAAAGCAAAAAGAATTGCATTTCAAAACCCTAGAAATCGAAATGAAATAAAAACATTGCATTTAAAATCCAAATCAAGCTTTTTGAAACCCTGAATTCAAATCAAATGAAAAAATTGAATTTGAAAAACCTTTAGTTTGAATTGAAAACAAAATTTCATTAAAACCCTAATTTCTTAGAAATTGAAACCCTAAATTGAATTGGAACAATTTTTTTTGTAAAAACCTTAAATTGAAATCAAACAAATCATTTTGATTTTGAAAACTAGGTAATTTTGAGCTCAAAAAAATTAATTTGCATTGCTTAAATGTTTAAAAATTTTATTTGCATTGTATGGAGAAAATGATATGTTAAACTTTAGTTTCGATGTTAAATTATAATTAGATTAGAAAAAAATATGTTAAAGAATAGTTACAATTCATAAATTTTATCAATGTTTGTTTGCAAATTTAGTTAGCAAAATCGTAAATCCAAGTGTA
>VDFB02062135.1:0-13229 GCA_007258455.2 Sequoia sempervirens | reverse complement strand
AATTACATCACAAAGGTTCACCTCGATACAAATGAGGTACTACAATTATACATAATGATCCACAGTTACAATGAAGAAAGAGAAGAACAACTCCAGAGAACTACACGAGCTCCTCAAACAAGAAGATCCTGCCAACAAGAATAGGAAGAGAAACTCAACAATGTAAGAAGAACGCCACCCAGCCGTATGGTACCCGTAGGCCCAACCCCCATGCTAGGAGATAGTAAAAGGTAACTGAGACAATCCTACTACCTCTAGACACAAACCATAAACAAAATAATCACAGTACAAGTAACAAGGACAATGGTCACGTTGCTTCCAGAATCACATAATCAAGTACAAACGCAATACAATAAACCGATTGTTGTCATAGGAGGAGTGTCATCACAAAGGTTGCATTGGTTGTCCAAAGGAGATATTCCTAGGTCTCGGCCCCCCTCTAGGGTTATCTTGGTAACCTCTCACGATTCTAGCCCCATATGCACACCAGTGCAAAATCAATTATCTTTCGACAAGACAAGATAACGATCTAGCCATTCCAGGCCTTCCCGACTCATCTAAAGTCTCATACAAGCCCTTGAGCCAACGAGCAAGGCTAATTATCTTGTTAAATGTGTTAAGCTAAGATTATTTAATTCCCACTTGATTATACTAACTTCCACATGAGTTGTCCTGGGACCACTTTGTGTCTCAGCCCTCGCTAAAAGACACTCCCCTATCGACAACACATAACTCAAACTACATGCCAAGAGTAGACAATGCACTAAGAACTGACAATAATAATCAATACACCTCAAAAGGTAACACCTCTCTATGGATGTCCAATACTGAAACCCAATACGTGCACTACCCAAGAAATCTCAAAGTGTGAACTAAAGTTACAACAACCCCTTTTGACAAAATACAACTCTGGAAGACTTAGATTCTCGTAATAACAATTACTTTTCCCCCAGTACACAATTACAGAAAACATGTGCTTTAATAAACACAACACCAAGCAATTAACAAATGCTATCATTCGGATCTCCTAAATCCATTACAATCAATTTTGCCTATTAAAATGCACCATTTAAATATAATTCCATTTAGTAAATCCATAACGATTTAAAACAAAAGTTCAGTTTCCAAATCCACAAATATATATAAAACAAATCCCAATCTTACTAATAAAATCACTTCATTATAAAATAACAACTGGTGCTTGCATGCACTTACACATTTCATATTTCATTAAAGTAAATCATTTACTATCTTAAAAAAAAAAACAATCTAAATAGCTATATTTAAATATATATATATACATATATACATATATACATATAAATATAATAAACATACTATTTATAAATAATATAAAATAAATTTAACTTTAAATACGTATATTATATATAATAAATATATATTATATATAACATATATATCATATATAATATATATGATAAATTGAAATCCCAAGAGTAAAACAAAACACAACATAATAAACACACACAAACACAGGGCGCTGCCCTGGCCGTGGCCTCCCACGTGGGGGATCCCTCCCTGTGGGTAGTGCTTCCCCCACACGGGCGTGGGGAACGCTGCACACAATAGCGCACCCCTGTATGGGTGCGGCTGGGGGTTTCAACCCCTCGCCCCCAATCACTAACATATATTTTTTTAAAAAAATTACTTTGACGAATTTATGCCATACGACAACTCTACGAATTCACTCTCCAATAAATTCAAAGTGTTATTTAATTAACACAAAATATATATATAAAATATATATATATGTATGTATGCATATATATATATTAATATATACATACATATATATATATGCAATTAATCCAATCACAAGTTCAAGTTGAGCAATTAATGTTTTTTTATCATATGCAACTCTTTTTATCATATGCGCCAAAGTGAAAAGTGTACTCATCTAAATGCAGTTTTGTTAAATCGACCCACAACTTCTCAAAACTTGAAAAACTCATAGAAAATGTTAGATTTTAGGGACTTCAGTGGTCCCACTAGGCATGCCAAAATGTATAACTTGGGAAATGATTATGGAATTGAATGATAAATAGAAAATAACATCACAATTAAATTCAAAAGAGATCACACCAATAGAGCATTGTGACAAAATTGCAATAATAATAAGTTGCAACAAACATGCACACGCACAACTACACACAATTTTCCTTAGCTTAGCTCCATTGTTCTACTATTTGCACCTTGTAGAAAAGTGTAATGATAATTGCTTTTAGATTTTGTAGCACAAAGCACTGATAATATATGTGTTTAGTTTCTTCACAACGATGAGAAATGAGTAATTGATTATATGAGGTTTGAATTTATAGAATTTTAGTATACCAACCAATGGTCAAGATCTGATGATGGAATAAAAAGATCAATGGTTTAGAATTGATGATGAATTGATGAGGAATTAACTGATCTCCTGATTGTAGCTAATTTATTGTATGGATTAGTTAGGAGAATTGATTAATGAGATAAGTGTGGCTGAGGGTTAGTAGAAAAAATTGATTTCTCAGTGAACTCAAAGTGAGTTGGAGTTGACTGGATTGATTAAGGAGTGAACTGAAAGTAAGTTTGAGTCAGCTGGTGAGGTGGAAATGTATTGGTAATTAACAAATAATTAAATAAGTTAATTACTAATTGCATGTGTAAGGTGGAAATGAATAAATAAATAAATGATTTTATTTATTTAAGGAGAAGATAATGTTGAGAAATAATTGGATAATGTAAAACCCCGTCACGCAACCTAGAGGATGATGCAACACTGTGGAAGCACAACTATTTTTTTTTCTAAAAAAGTATAACAAGATGAATAAAGTATCCTACTCTAACCACATACATCCTCCAAGCCACACAACGCGTCTACATGTGAATACCATTACGAACAAAGTTAAACCAACCATAGCATATGAACATTAAACTCAAGATACAACATACATCAAAGCCTTAATCCATTGCAAGATAATTCTAACTCATAGAATGTAAAGAACATATTTCCATAGATACAACACCACATAACATTCAATACACCATTAAATCCAATAATGAATAGATCACAAATATTATTACAATTACATCACAAAGGTTCACCTCAATACAAATGAGGTACTACAATTATACATAATGATCCATAGTTACAATGAAGAAAGAGAAGAACAACTCCAAAGAACTACACGACCTCCTCGAACAAGAAGATCCTGCCAACACGAATAGGAAGAGAAACTCAACAGTGTAAGAAGAATGCCACCCAGCCATATGGTACCCGTAGGCCTAGCCCCCATGCTAGGAGATAGTAAAAGGTAATCGAGACAATCCTACTACCTCTAGACACAGGCCATAAATAAAATAATCATAGTACAAGTAACAAGGACAATAGTCATGTTGCTTCCAGAATCACATAATCAAGTACAAACACAATACAATAAACCGATTGTTGTCATAGGAGGAGTGTCATCACAAAGGTTGCATCGGTTGTCCAAAGGAGATCTTCCTAGGTCTCGGCCCCCCTCTAGGGTTATCCTGGTAACCTCTCACAATTCCGGGCCCACATGCACACCAATGTGAAATTGGTTATCTTTCGAGAAGACAAGATAACAATCTAGCCATTCCAAGCCTTCCCGACTCATCTCAAGTCTCATACAAGCCCTTGAGCCAACGAGTGAGGCTAATTATCTTGTTAAATGTGTTAAGCTAATAGATTATTTAATTCCCACTTGATTATACTAACTTCCACACGAGTTGTCCTGGGACCACTTTGTGTCTCAGCCCTCGCTGAAAGACACTCCTCTATCGACAACACATAACTCAAACTACATGCCAAGAGTAGACAATGCACTAAGAACTGACAACAATAACCAATACACCTCAAAAGGTAACACATCTCTATGGAACTCCAATACTGAAACCTAATACATGCACTACCCAAGAAATCTCAAAGGGTGAACTAAAGTTACAACAACCCCTTTTCACAAATACAACTCTGGAAGACTTAGATTCTCATAATAACAATTACTTTGACCCCAGTACACAATTAGAGAAAACACATGCTTTAATAAACACAACACCAAGCAATTAACAAATGCTATCATTTGGATCTCCTAAATCCATTACAATCAATTTCGCCTATTAAAATGCACCATTTAAATATAATTCTATTTAGTAAATCCATAACGATTTAAAACAAAAGTTCAGTTTCCAAATCCACAAATATAGATAAAACAAATCCCAATCTTACTAATAAAATAACTTCATTATAAAATAACAACTGGTGCTTACATGCACTTACACATTTAATATTTCATTAAAATAAATCATTTACTATCTTAAAAAAAAAAACAATCTAAATAGCTATATTTAAATATATATATATATACAACTATACATATATACATATAAATATAATAAACATACTATTTATAAATAATATAAAATAAATTTAACTTTAAATACGTATATTATATATAATAAATATATATTATATATAACATATATATCATATATAATATATATGATAAATCAAAATCCCAAGAGTAAAACAAAACACAACATAATAAACACACACACACAGGGCGTGACCCTGGCCGCAGCCTCCCCACGCGAGGGATCACTGCTTGTGGGCAGCGCTTCCCCCACACAGGTGTGGGGAACGCTGCACACAACAGCGCACCCCTGTATGGGTGCAGCTGGGGGTTTCAACCCCTCGCCCCCAATCACTAACATATATTTTTTTTTTTAAATCTACTTTGATGAATTTATGCCATACGACAACTCTACGAATTCACTCTCCAATAAATTCAAAGTGTTATTTAATTAACACAAAATATTTATATAATATATATATATATGTATGTATGTATGTATTCATATATATTTTTTAATATATACGTACATATATATATATATATATATATGCAATTAATCCAATCATAGGTTCAAGTTGAGCAATTAACATTTTTTTCACAGAGGAAATTTTCTTCAGAAAGTTTAGAAATTTCATTTTTCTCAGATAACCATAAAGATTAGGGAGAACAAAATAGAATGAAGGTTTTCTACAGAGATCTAAATTTTCTTTTCTATCAATTTATTTCGAATGAACAAACAACACAAAAGATTTTTAATTGTTTTCTACAAAGGTTCCTCTTTCAGGAAATCTTTTTAAATAGAAAGAAACAAGAACTTCTACAGTATTGTAAATCCTTTCCTATCATTTTCTAAATTGTATTACAAAAAAATAAACAACTTTTCAATTCTTAATTCACAAAAACATTAAAGGAACCTGTTCCAAAATAATGTTGCCTCAAGAAATGTTGTTGAGCTTCTCTGTAGCTTCAATTTTCCAAAGTAGCCAAAGCTTCCTCCAGTGCAATTGCCTCTTTCCAGAAAACACAACAGTACACAGCTAGGAATTCTACAGCCAAAATTCTAAAGCAAATTTCCTCAGAGAGATCCACAATTTCCTCTCCAATTTTCAACAACCCACACCAAAAACTCCCTTGAAACAACTTTCTTCACTTTTTCCAATATTTTCCTCCAAGAATCAATTTTCAACAATAAGATAACAATTTTCTAACTCACAGTTATCCCAACAAAATATATTTTCCCTCAACAACCAAAGATATTTTCCAACCACATGCATTTAAATAAAAAAAATCAATTTACTAATTGCAACCAATTTAAATACTCTTATTTATTTAATTACCATTTATTTTTAATAATAAAAACTACTCAACAATAGAACTAAATTAAATTTATTTATTTATTTATTCTAAAGCCTTCACAACAATAATTCAATTAATTAAATATATAAATCAATACACATTTAATCTACCAAATTAAACTTGCACAATAATAAAATACCCAAAACAACAATGATAAGGCTAAGACCAAAACTCAAACTGACGACACATTGTACTAGGGTAAAGGTATGACTAGGTAACCCGTTACTATCTCCCAATATTACTATTGAGTAGTGGACACACTCAGACCTGTGAAACAAGGTGAAGCTAATGTCATGTACTTGCAATCCTGCAAACAAGAAAATGTCATACATGTATACAAATAGTAATTTCATACACACCGTGAAGAGAGAATTACGGAAATCAGAGGGCACTCGCAAGCGAGTGATGCAATACCGTTCTCTTCACCAATACAATGTCACATCAATTGACGAGATAATATATCAATTAAACTACAATAAACATATATAGCAATGTCATCACAACTAAGCATCTATGCAAACATAAAGCATAATAACATAATCACAATGCAAATAATGTGCCATCACATCAATATAGTTTATCTTCACTCCACTGTCAGCGATAAAATAACAATAACATATAATAAAGTCTAACAAAGTATTTGAGTTGTTAAGAAAACATAACAAATCAGAGGGGTGTCACATCCTCCCCCCATAGGATCAGGCTTACTCCTGGAATACTGTGAACAAGTAAGGGTGGAGCTCCCTCATCTTGGTAGCATCTTCCCATGTAGTAGAAGTATCAGCATCTTGACCCCTAAGGATCAACTCCCGACGCTGAAGGATGTGCATGGTTCCCAAAGAATGATGCCTATCCTCCACCAGAAACCTCACCAACAGCACCTTGGTGCTCGTCTTGGCGGTTATCCACCGTGGTAAACGCCCTATGTGATCTACCAGCATCACCTACTGTCAGCTCCAAATCCATTGGCCTCTGAGTATATCCAGATGTGTCCTTATTGCGACACATTCGAGCTATGTGACCCTATTGGCCACAAGCAAAACACCCGGTACCCCTGCCAAAACCTCTACTGAAGTCTCTATCACCTGAAGGTACACTAGACTATGGAAAACAACATCCAAAATGTGCACTAGACTATTGACCACTACCCCTAAAGGTAGACTGAGTACTTTGTGTCAGCTGAGCATCACTGAAGTGTTTGGCACGCCTCCAGTCATTGTCACCCCCTGACTGATATCCGTCATTCTTTCTAGGTGGAAAATCCTTTCGTTTTCCTTGAGAGTTCTGGTACTGTCCACTCTGTGTTGGTGTTTGTTGTTCCCTGGGTGGTCTAGCTCCCTACGGCTGTCCACTACATGCACTAGTCCCTGCGGTTGTCCACTGTGTGCACTAGTCCCTGCAGCTAAAGTGTTGCCCACCTATACTCCAACAGGACCACCTAAGGCCATCACCAAATTCTCCTCAATAAGTTTGGCCTTATCTACAGTCGCCTCCATGGTCTTGGGTTTAAAAACCCGCACACCTCCACTGATTCAGGCATTTAAGGCCCTAACAAAGTGTTCCACAAACATGCCCTCATCATCACCTATGCCTGTGTACTGTTTGAGCTCATAAAAATGATGCTCGTACAACTCCACTGACATAGTCATCTTTCGTAGAGTGTGGAACTCATCCCCACGGCATTGTCGCTAATGATCTAAGAGAAATCTGGCATAGAACCTCTCCAAAAACATATCCCAAGATACGGTATTGATATCAATATGGAGCTTTTGCTCCTCCAATCTCCACCATGTGGAGGAAAATCCTGTCAGGTGCATAATCACACATCTAGCTCTAGTATTGCTACCATATAGGTCCATAACAAAGCATCTCTTCAGGTCAATTAGCCAGGTCTCTGCCTCTAAGCTGCTGCCTAATCCATCAAATATGGGGGGTCGAGCCCTAAGTAAATCCCTCATATGTGTAGCTACAACTGCATCTAATTGAGTTGGTACATCCCTCTCTCTAACAACAATCTAATCTACCTCCTGCCTTGTCCCAAGATGGGAAAGATTCTCCTCCAGTAACTGACGCAATTGTGCGCCCTCAATCCTTGGTGGATCTGAATTCTGAATACCGCCTCCCAGAATGTTCTAAGAAGCATGTTGCTCCTCATAATCAAAATCATGAGAAACATGTAGAGGTGAGTTCTACTAACTGCCCCTGTGTCTGCCTCCATCTCCACGACCACGGCCTCAACCTCTCCTAGGTGGCATGATCATGCACAAACACACCAAGGTGTAAGACAAGATATGCAACTTAAATCCTACACAAACAACTTAATAGTTAGAAAATTAACCCAAAGTACCCAGTGTTTAAACCTAGGCTCTGATACCAAGTGTAAACCCCATCCCACAACCTAGAGGACGATGCAACACTGCAGAAGCACAACTAATTTCTTTCTAAAAATGTATAACAAGATGAGTAAAGTATCCTACTCTAACCACATACATCCTCTAGTCCACGCAACGCATCTACATGTGAATACCATTACGAACAAAGTTAAACCAACCATAGAATATGAACATTAAACTCAAGATACAACATACATCAAAGCCTTAATCCATTGCAAAATAATTCTAACTCATAGAATGTAAAGAACATATTTCCACATATACAACACCACGTAACATTCAATACACCATTAAATCCAATAATGAATAGATCACAAATATTATTACAATTACATCACAAAGGTTCACCTCGATACAAATGAGATACTACAATTATACATAATGATCCACAGTTACAATGAAGAAAGAGAAGAACAACTCCAGAGAACTACACGAGCTCCTCGAACAAGAAGATCTCGCCATCATGAACAGGAAAAGAAACTCAATAGTGTAAGAAGAACGCCACCCAACCATATGGTACCCGTAGGCCCAGCCCCCGTGCTAGGAGATAGTAAAAGGTAACCGAGACAATCCTACTACCTCTAGACATAGGCCATAAACAAAATAATCACAGTATAAGTAACAAGGAAAATGGTCACGTTGCTTCGAGAATCACATAATCAAGTACAAACACAATACAATAAATGGACTATTGTCATAGGAGTGTCATCACAAATGTTGCATTGGTTGTCCAAAGGAGATCTTCCTAGGTCCCGGCCCCCCTCTCGGGTTATCCTGGTAACCTCTCACGATTCTGGCCCCACATGCACACCAGTGCAAAATTGGTTATCTTTCGAGAAGACAAGGTAACGATCTAGCCATTCCAGGCCTTCCTGACTCATCTCAAGTCTCATACAAGCCCTTGAGCCAATGAGCGAGGCTAATTATCTTGTTAAATGTGTTAATCTAATAGATTATTTAATTCCCACTTGATTATACTGACTTCCACACGAGTTTTCTTTGGACCACTTTGTGTCCTGGCCCTTGCTAAAAGCCACTCCCCTATCGACAACGCATAACTCAAACTACATGTCAAGAGTAGACAATGCACTAAGAATTGACAACAATAACCAATACACCTCAAAAGGTAACACATCTCTACGGATGTCCAATACTGAAACCCAATATGCGCACTACAAAAGAAATCTCAAAGGGTGAACTAAAGTTACAACAACCCCTTTTCACAAAATACAACTCTGGAAGACTTAGATTCTCGTAATAACAATTACTTTTCCCCCAGTACACAATTACAAAAAACACATGCTTTAATAAACACAACACCAAGCAATTAACAAATGATATCATTCGGATCTCCTAAATCCATTACAATCAATTTCACCTATTAAAATGCACCATTTAAATATAATTCCATTTAGTAAATCCATAACGATTTAAAACAAAAGCTCAGTTTCCAAATCCACAAATATAGATAAAACAAATCCCAATCTTACTAATAAAATCACTTCATTATAAAATAACAACTAGTGCTTGCATGCACTTACCCATTTAATATTTCATTAAAATAAATCATTTACTATCTTAAAAAAAAAAACAATCCCAATAACTATATTTAAATATATCTATATATATATACAACTATTCATATATACATATAAATATAATAAACATATTATTTATAAATAATATAAAATACATATATTATATATAATATATATATTACATATAATAAATATATATTATATATAACATATATATCATATATAATATATATGATAAATCAAAATCCCAACAATAAAACAAAACACGGCATAATAAACATGCACACACAGGGCGCTGCCCTGGCCGCGGCCTCCCCACGCAAGGGTTCGCTGCCTGTGGGCTGCGCTTCCCCCACACGGGTGTGGGGAACGTTGCACGCAACAGCACACCCAGTGATGGGTGTGGCTGGGGGTTTCAATCTCTTGCCCCCAATCACTAACATATATTTTAAATAAAAAATCTACTATGACGAATTTCTAACGTATGGCGACTCTGCGAATTCGCTCTCCAATAAATTCAAAGTGTTATTTAATTAACACAAAATATTTTATATGTAAAATATATATATATATATATATATATATATATATATATATATATATATATATATATATATATATATATAGAAAGAGTATATATATATATATATTTATATAAAATATATATATATGTATGTATGCATATATGTATTTTAATATATACGTACATATATATATATATATGCAATTAATCCAATCACAGGTTCAAGTTGAGCAAATAACTTTTTTTTCACAGAGGAAATTTTCTACATAAAGCTTAGAAATTTCATTTTTCTCAAATAACCAAAAAGAATAGGGAGAACAAAATAGAATGAAGGTTTTCTATAGAGATCTAAATTTTCTTTTATATCAATTTATTTCGAATGAACAAACAACAGATAGGATTTTTAATTGTTTTCTACAGAGGTTCCTCTTTCAGGCAATCTTTTTAAACAGAAAGAAATAAGAACTTCTACAGTATTGTAAATCCTTTCCTATCATTTTCCAAATTGTATTACAATAAAATAAATAACTTTTTAATTCTTAATTCACAAAAATAGTAAAGGAACCTGTTCCAGAAGAATGTTGCCTCAAGAAATGTTGTTGAGCTTCTTTGTAGCTTCAATTTTCCAAAGTAGCCAAAGCTTCCTCCAGTGCAATTTCCTCTTTCCAGAAAACACAATAATACACAGCGAAGAATTCTACAGCCAAAATTCTAAAACAAATTTCTTAGAGAGATACACAATTTCCTCTCCAATTTTCAACAACCCCCCCAAAAATTCCCATGAAACAACTTTCTTCACTTTTTCCAATATTTTCCTCCAAGAATCAATTTTCAACAATAAGATAACAATTTTCTAACTCACAGTTATCCCAACAAAATATCTTTTCCCTCAACAACCAAAGATATTTTCCAACCATATGCATTTAAATAAAATAAAACAATTTACTAATTTAAATACTCTTATTTATTTAATTACCATTTATTTTTAATCATAAAAATTACTCAACAACATAACTAAATTAAATTAATTAATTAATTTATTCTAAAGCCTTCACAACAATAATTCAATTAATTAAATATATAAATCAATACACATTTAATCTACCAAATTAAACTTGCACAATAATAAAATACCTAGAACAACAATGATAAGGCTAAGACCAAAACTCAAACTGATGACACACTGTACTAGGGTAAAGGTATGACTAGGTAACTCGTTACTATCTCCCAGTATTACTGTTGAGTAGTGGACACGCTCATACCCGTGAAACCAGGTGAAGCTAATGTCCTATACCTGCAATCCTACAAACAAGCAAATTTCGTACATGTATACAGATAGTAATTCATACACACCGTGAAGAGAGAATTGTGGAAATCATAGGGCACTCGCAAGCGAGTGATGCAGTACCGTTCTCTTCACTAATGCAATGTCACATCAATTGACGAGATAATATATCAATTAAACTACGATAAGAAAATATAGCAATGTCATCACAACTAAGCATCTATGCAAACATAAAGCATATTAACATAATCACCATGCATATAATGTGTCATCACATCAATATAGTCTATCATCACTCCACTGTCAGTGATAGAATAACAATATCATAAAATAAAGTCTAACAAAGTATCTGAGTTGTCAAAAAAACATAACAAATCATAGGGGTGTTACATCCTCCCCCCTAGGAATCGACTTACTCCTGGAGTCGCAAGCTCAGGTAAACATACACAGTTATGAACCACATCATAAGGCAATAGCTACTCATCAACATAAACAACACATTCATGAACCAAAAGATACACACAATCATATTATCCAACACAATACTAATTCCATAAATTCAACGTATCATAAACATCAATAGATAATGTCATGATCATCAAGATCAAATGAAATTTCATCCAACACCATCTAGAATGGTGAAACAACCAACTATAAGGTCTCAAGCGTAACACATAATATAATAAGTATCAAAGTTTAATAATCATAACATAGTATAAAGTATCAAACCAACTAAGCAACAAAGAAGGTTCAACAACCCTCAAACAACTATCGAGCTACTCACTGCCCGAAAGAGGGAACTCCTCTGGGTCCTCATCAGAATCCACTACCACAATAATGGAAGTAGAAGAATGAGCATGAAGGCTCTCCTTCTCTTCCTTGGACAGTAGGCCCAAGAGTTAGATATTGGCAGTCTTTCCTTCCTTTCCTTTCTTCTTTACAGACTTTGACCATCCCATCCCTGCACACAAACAAGGGTAAACATTAGACTCAATGAAAATTTAAATCACAACAATCCACACTACACCAATGTCCATAATGCATTCCCCAGTAGGAAGGATATCGGTGCATTGCGCACTACACTGAGGGTCTTATCCTTTCCACTAGTTTTCTGCAGCATTGGACCAACACCACCTAATGACAACTTCTGGGTAGACAAGCAAGAACAACCCAAAAGAAAAAACATAAACTAAAGAGTACAACACCTTGGTGCTCGGCCTGATGGTTATCCACCATGGTAAATACCCTATGCGATCCACTTGTGTCACCTACTGTCGGCTCTAAAGCCGCCGCCCTCTAAGTATATCTTGATGTGTCCTTATTGGGACACTGCCACGCTATGTGACCCTATTGGCCACAAGCAAAACACCGAATACCCCTGCCAAAACCTCTGCCTCCAAAAGGTGAACTAGACTGTTGAATGCTACCCCTAAAGGTAGATTGAGTACTCTGTGCTAACATCTGCTATGTCCTGGGTGGTCCAGATTCTCGACTTTGGTCACTACGTGCACTAGGTCCTACAACTGAAGTACTATCTATCTACACTCCAACATGAACAACAAATGCCATCGCCAAGTTCTCCTCTAAAAATATGGCCTTTTCTACCACTGTCTCCATAGTGTTGAGTTTGAAAACCCACACACCTCCACTAATCATAGACAAAGAACTTTGTGTTGGCTGATAGAAATGATTATGATGAGCTTGTAGCCAACTTCGATAACTCTTCTTCTAAAACCAAATACCACCATGTTGGGACTG
>VDFB02062134.1:0-24005 GCA_007258455.2 Sequoia sempervirens | reverse complement strand
CTCCAAGACTTGATGACAACTTTTCTCTGACTTTTCTCCTTGAAAATCTGCAACCTAGCCTTGCAAATCACACATAAGAAGAGGGAAAAATGTTGTGGGGTTAGGGAATAGGGGTTTTCCTTGGTCAAACCCCTTATTGGTAATTAAACCTTGAGATAAAAACAAATATGAATGGAGAATGATGAATGAACAAATAGCAATGTTGTAACTCATGAAACCCTAGCAATAAGGTGCTACAAATATGCTTGAATTGGATACAATGGATGTGGTTCTTGAATCTTCTTGAATGATGTTGATCTTAAGAATACAACACTTGCTTGAATCATAAATTTGCATCACAATTGTTAGCACAATAAAACCATGAAGAATGCAATCTTTGGCATGATGATTGATACTCTTGAAGAATGCCTCAATGCTTGATAAATTCCACCCTTGAATGCATTTTGAATGGTCTTTGAATGCTATGACTCGTGAAAAATTTCTAGGTGAGAATATGAGTGAAAGAACCTTGTATTTATACTTAATTATGCAAGAATTCCCAAAATTACAACACTATAAGCTGACATCATATCTAGGAGAATAAAAACCCACCAAAATTTTGAATTAAATTTGAATTTGGGCCACATGGGACTCATTCACCCAAGGTTGTGAACGAGCCCCATCAAACATAATGTTTGGGACCAAAAACCAAAAGTACTTAGAAATGTGTGAAAATCGGTTTGAGGCCAAAAGATCCAGGAGGGACCCATTCACCCAAGTGGTGAATGAGTCCCAGATCCCTAAATCTAGGCCAAGACAGCTTTACAAACACTCCGAATTAGGATTGGTTACCAATTGGTGCTGGGATTATCCTAAAAGCATAAATAAATGAGGCTTGTGGATGCAAAATAGGGCTAATTAAAGCATAAGAAATCCTGATTATTAATGACAAGCCTAGAGAAATGTGAAAGTATTACAACACTTTACAACACTCCAAATAAGGAAAAATTAATGTTAATTATGTTTATTGTGCTTAATTAATTGATAAAACCCTAGAAAAGTGTGAAAGTGTGTTACAACACTTCACAACACTTTTGCAAGGCACCATTAAAATTTATTAGTTGACAAGGGCCCAAGACCTAGTGTGAATTTTTTATCCAAATTACAACATTAAATCAAGGCAACATTAAGCCAAAATCACAAGGAGGGACCGAACAAGTCAGAAAATGTAGAAGGGTTACTTTTTCAGCAACTCCAGTAACACCTATGTATAGTAATCCTTGAAGATGGGGAAGAGTCTCTATAGAAATCATCAATTGAATTTTTTTATCTTACCAAAATTAAAAATACTAAAACTTACATTAGTGAAATATAAAACAAAACTACCACCACAAACATGTGTGGGTGTCAAAGGTCAAATATCCACTTGTTTAAGATTTTAAGATCAAAATTATTAAATGAAAAAATGGCACATAAATATATTTGCTAATTTATTACAATAATACCTAAGAATTTTTCAAGGAAATAGAGGTATGAGATAACAAATAATGGGGTATAGGATGTATTATTTGACCCTAAAATTTTAGAATAAAATACATATATTTTTTTAACTTTCATTAATAATGAATTTTCATATAGATTCTAAAATTTAATTGGAAATGTACTATAAATTGCATGACTTTATCTAAAATTACTTATGGATCAATACCAAATGTCACTTCTAGCAAGGAATCTACCATCACCATACTCTCTAACATAAAATAATGACACAACTCATGCTTTATGAAATATTCTTAAATTTGGGGAGAATCTCTCTCAATCTATGGAGCATGCTCCTTAGTGTTAGTAGTAGCTTCATTATTATAATAGCTTATTCTCTGTTCCTTATCATAGATTCCTTTGGCTCATGAAGTCATGTAGCCCCACAAGAATGTTATATGTGTGGTGATACCTCGAGCTTCAAAGGATCACCCTTATCACCTTGTAATAGATGCACATTATGCTCAACCAAGGATTACTAAACAAATATTGAGGTACTAAATGGTTACTAAACAAATATTCAAAAACCATCCACAACATATCCCAATTTTTTCTTGTTTACTCATGGTTGCACTGGTAGATTGGAAATATTTTGCAACATGTTTCTAATGGTGCATTAGTTTTGGGTTAGTGAGAAATGCACACAATTTGTATTTGGTATTTTTCATACTTCACCTTTTATAAGATCTTTGTGGCATAATATTACCAAAAATGTACTCTGTGGCTTGCTCATGTGTTTACTTTCCTTGTGATGAAATCAATGCAAGATATCAAAGATAATAATTACACTATAAGATTTTGGTGGTGCATGCTTGTTGCATTAGGATATTTTAATGGTTCCATCAACACTTAAACACAAAGTTCTGGTTTTTAATTTTCCTTGAAAGATATATTTTTTGTGTTTCAAGAGGATGCATGAGAATTGTAGGAGTTTGAGGGGGAGTTTTGTAGGTCATATTATTATTATTTTCATGCATTTCATCAATTGAAGGAGGGTTTTGGTTGCTTGAAAATAAAATTCAATAAATCAAAACCAATTCAAGAAAACATGATTTAATTAACTAAAATTATTTTAAAAATGATCAATATAACTTAACTCTTGCATGCCAAAGAATAATTGAGGATGCTTCAATTTAACTCAAATTATGGGTGTTCTTTCTTTTTCTTGTGTTTTTAAATTTCCATGAATAAAATAAAATAAAATAAGGTAACTCTTAGTTGTTACATTTTTTTGGTTTTATTTCAATTTAGTGTGATAGTGCTATAGCACAAGCATATTATAACATGCACATGTTTAGGTTTGGATTTAATACTAAATCTAAAAATGATCATATTTACAACATGAATAAGCATTAAGATGATCACTCTATAATCTAAGCACATCATGTTTTTATAATGCAAAAACATTATCTTTTATTTTGCCTCAAAAATATATTTTGGTCCTCTGCATTTTGGTGCATACCGTAGTGATTTTTTTTATTTAGATATAATTTATTATATTATGCATAGATAGGATTTTTTTTTGGGGTAAAATTTTCAAGTAAGAGCTCACAAATCTCTTTCACATCAAGTTACACATCAAAGATAATTTTTTTTTATGGTATTTCTTTGATTTCTAAGCATAGTTGATTGCTTAGAAAATAGTAGATGAGTTGGGGATGCAAGAGATGGACCATCCTTAGACATATTGCCTTCATTAACTCAAGGAACTTGGGTGGAAATAAATTTGAAGAAACAATGTAAGGTCAACATTTCCGTTGGTGTTAATTATAGGGATAAATTGCTAGTTGTTATTTTTCTACTATATGTTTGTAGGTAAATCTTTGAAAATTCTTATAATTTTTCTATAAGGGATGAAACATATCTTAGAAGGTCTAATTAATATATGTTGATTCTAGATAGGAATTTGAACACCTTGAATATAACAAAAATAAAGATTGGGGTCACAATAGTAAGTACTTCCCAATCCAAGTGGTTGATCACTAAAAGTGACAAGTTTTGATTAATCTTGTAGAGAGGAAAATGGTAACACAAAGGGGTAGAGTTAAGAGATTAACACAAGATACATACTTATCATAAATGATGTGAGGTAGGTGAGTATGTTTATAGAGTTAATGCATGAGGTTATGGGAAAGGAAAGTAAATTCCATTTAGGAAACAAACAACAATATTCCTTTTAAGGAGTTAATGCACAATATCAACATGAAACTAGTTATAATGTAACCTAATTTGTATAAAATTTTGAGGTAGAGAGAGCGAGTGATTGTGTAATAGGGACAATGCTTTGAAAGGACTTAGAAATATTTATTCTTATTTTAAGATGTTAAATTGGTTTGTGTTAAACTACAATAACTATGACAAAGATTTATAATCTCTAGTTTAAGTGGTTAAGAAATAGGAACATTATCTCATGGGGAAAGAGATTGTGATTCATACATATCATAAGCCCTTGCAATACCTTTAAGTACAAATGATGTTACAATAGTTAATACACTACACGTGGACGATATTTCTTCAACAACTCCATCTAGTGGTCAAATAAAAGCATGACATTGAATAAAGTGATAGCTATACTCTAGGTCACCTCTTTTTCTTATAGTAGGTAATTTTTCATTGTTGGAGAGTTTTTCATGAGAGGTGTTTGTAGAGGATTATAAGGATGATGTTATTATGAATGAAAAATATTATGCCTTACAAAGAGGGAAAGTTGTGGGTTTTGAGCCTCATCAAAACTACTACATTCAAGAAGAGATTTTATACAAATAGGATAATCTATGTGTGTCAAAAGAAGTGAACTTGTGCTACTATGTAATTAAGTTTCTAGGAAATGAGTTAATGAAGTTACCTAGTACCTAATGTAGTTGTTATTTAATTTGTTTGCCTATTTTTTCATGATTTTCTTCAATACATAGGTCCTATGTGATGGTTTTCCATAATACAGTGTCGAAGGATTCTTGCAATTTTTTGAACTTTCAAGGAGTATTTTTTATTAAAAGAAGGAAGAATAATATTAGCCACTTGGTTTTAATATTTTCCTTCAAATCATTGAAAAAAAAATGATTTTTAAAAATTTGAAGGGTAAGAAGGTTGAAATTTAGATCCATATTGAAATATATTAGATCTAGAACTAAATAAAAATCAACATTCAGATGTACAAATTTTACCATTACAATGATTTATTTTATTAATATTTAATTTAAATTTAACTAAATTTATTTTAATTCTATTTTATAATTTTATGAAAAAAAAAACTCATTTCAAAAAATGCTATTAATGATTATAAAACTCTTCAAATTAATATTTTTTTAATAATGAAAAAACTTAAAATTTAGGAAATATAGGTATAGGAAACACCTATTATTGATAATTAAAAAAATCAAAATAGAAATTCTGAATCAAGAATAAGGAAATATGTATACAGTGTTTCTTTTGGATAAAGGAATATACTTTCTATATTTAGGAATGAAAGCAAATCAAGATTTAGAAATAATTATAAAAGCTGAATAAAAGTTGTAGAAAAGCAATAAAAATAGAATCAAGAGAGCTACAAATTCATCCTACGTGATCATGGCAGAATAAGAATTTCAGATGCCCATGCAAGCTTCAATTTTGTAACAGGGATTGAAAAAATAGTGAAGGAATCAGTAAACCGGCTCGCTCCGGACCTCCTAGTTCCGGGAGAGTATCAGATTCTGTGCCAAACAGCTCGATCATTCACCTAGGGGGCAGGAGACGAACCAACACTTCTGGCGTGACAGATCAGCTCCCTTCTCCGTTTGCGTACCCAAGGCAGCCATTGCAGATCTCTTTCCATGATGAGCTTTTGGTATGGGCGAGAGGATGATCCTCTTGCAGTGTTAAATGTTTTAAAGGCAAGACTGGTCGTAAACTTTTGAGATTTTCCCAGAGAAACCAAAGATGCAATTGAAGAAGAAGTTAGACGATTGAATCCACGTTGCCCACATTGTTTGTCAAAGGATTCAAAGTACAGATACATGAATAACAAAGATCGCTCCAAATCCATACAGCCCAGATTCGAGTGTCGTACATGCCATGCCCAATTCACTCTCGGTGGAAGCAGGTACAATTCTAAGCTTTGCTCTGCATACGCTTATGGTTCTCTTGATCATCTTACCACGATTTCTCTTCTCCAGAATGCCCAAACAGTGAACAATATGGCCCCCAGCAGGAGCAACAACTTTTTCACTGAATCTTTCATGCAAGATCCAAAAGAATCATGTGTTGTAAACACCCATAGAATAAAGAACAATAATCAAGGCCTTGAGCTACATAACGAGTGCACTGGAGTGAATGCAGATCATTTCTATGGCCAAGCTGACAATTTCTTTACTCCTTGCCTTGATGACAATATCTCTATGCCCAATTTGGCTTGGGCTCCAATGGCTTCTGCAAATCCACAAAGTACTTTTGAGCAGCTACCTGTAAATATGGATGGTGGTTATAGAAATCAGTTTTCAAGTGTTTGTGGAGTGATGGGAACATATGGCATTGGAATGGCTTCTTCTGCAAATCCAAAAAGCACTTCTGAGCAGCTATATGACACAAATCATGCTTTATGGAATATTCTTAAATTTGGGGAGAATCTTTCTCAATCTATGGAGCATGCTCCTTAATGTTAGTAGTAGCTTCATTATTATAATAGCTTATTCTCTTTTCCTTATCATAGGTTCCTTTGGCTCATGAATTCATGTAGCCCCACAAGAATTTCATGTGTGGTGATACCTCAAGCCTCAAAGGATCACCCTTATCACCTTGTAATAGATGCACATTATGCTCAACCAAGGATTGTGTGAGAGAACTAAACAAGTTACAATGTCTAAAATTCTAGACCCTCCTTCAAAATTAGAGTAGCCTCAAGAAATATTTAGGTACTACATGGTTTCTAAACAACTATTCAAAAACCATTCACAATGTGTCCAATTTTTTTCTTGTTTACTCATGGTTTCATTGGTAGATTGGAAATATTTTGCAACATGTTTCTAATGGTGCATTAGTTTTGGGTTAGTGAGCAATGCACATAATTTTTATTTGATAATTTTTTCATACTTCACCCTTTTATAAGATTTTTGTCGCATAAAATTACCAACAATGTACTCTATGGTTTGCTCATGTGTTTACTTTCCTTGTGATGAAATCAATGCAAGATATCAAAGATCATAATTACACTATAAGATTTTGGTGGTGCATGCTTGCTGCATTAGGATTTTTAATGGTTCCATCAACACTTTAAACATTGTTTTTGGTTTTCAATTTTCCTTGAAAGATATATTTTTGTGTTTCAAGAGGATGCATGAGAATTGTAGGAGTTTGAGAGGGGGTTTTGTAGGTCATATTATTATTATTTTCATGCGTTTCATCAATTGGAGGAGGGTTTGGGTTGCTTGAAAAGAAAATTCAACAAATCAAAACCAATTCAAGAAAACATGATTTAATTAACTATAATTATTTTTAAAATGATATAACTTAACTCTTGCGTATCAAGGAATAATTGAGGAGGATGCTTCAATTTAACTCAAATTGTGGCTGCTATTTCTTTTACTTGTGTTTTTATTTCTATGAATAAAATAAAATAAAATAAGGTAACTCTTAGTTGTTAATTTTTTTTGGTTTTATTTCAATACAATGTGATAGTGTTATAACACAATCACATCATAATATAAGCACATATAAGCACACAAGTGAAAGAAAATAAGATTTTTTTTAAGATGATCACTCTATAATATAAGCACATCATATTTTTATAATGCAAAAACATTATCTTTTATTTTTCCTCAAAAATATTTTTTGTCCCTCCACATTTTAGCACACACTCTAGTGATGATTTTTATTTAGATATAATTAATTATATTGTGCATAACTAGGAATTTTTTCAAGGTGAAATTTCCAAGTAAGAGGAAGAATATGGGTTCACAAATCTCTTTCACATCAAGTTACACATTGAAGATAAGAATTTATGGTATTTTTTTAATTTCTAAGCATAGTTGATTGCTTAGAAAATAGTAGATGAGTTGGGGATGCAAGATATGGACCATCCTTAGACATATTACCTTCATTAACTCAAGGAAATGGTGGAAATAAAGGTGAAGAAATAATGTAAGGTCAACATTTATGTCTGTGTTAATTATAGAGATAAATTGCTATTTGTTATTTTTCTACTATATGTTTGTAGGTTAATCTTTGGAAATTCTTATAATTTTTCTTTAAGGGATGAAACATATCTTAGAAGGCCTACTTAATATATGTTGATTCTAAATAGGAATTCAAACACCTTGAATGCAATAGAAATAAAGACTAGGGTCACAATAGTAAGTACTTCCCAATCCAAGTGGTTGTTCACTAATAGTGACAAGTTTTGATTAATTTTGTTAAGAGGAAAATGGTAATGCAAAGGGGTAGAGTTAAGAGGTTAACACAAGATACATAATTATTGTGAATGATGTGAGATAGGTGAGTATGTTTATAGAGTTTTTTATGAAAACTAAGAGGCTACCCCAAAGAGAACTACCAAAAATGAGATCTAATTTCTTTTGAAATATGCATTGCTTAGTCTTGGGCTATATTGTCAAAGTATTATTAAGGAAAAATAGGTTAAGGATCAACTCAATAAATATTGGAGAAATATGTGATAAGGCCTAGTACATTTCCTTGTAGTTCTCCCAGTCTAATAATGTCTAAAAATGACATGACTTGGTGCACGCACATGTAGACTATAGAAGATTAAAGAAGATAAATATAAATTATATATAAGGCCTAGTACATATCCTTGTAGTTATCCTAGTCTAATAGTGTCTAAAAAATATGACTTGGAGCATGTGCATAGAATATATATGGGATTAAATAATGTAAACATCAATAATATGAATATATGATTTGTTGGATCTGTTATAGCATGCTAAGTAATTTATAAAGATTTAGACTTCAAATTTAAGTATCACCAACTAATAATCAAAGAAGAAGATTTATGGAAAATGATTTGACAATGCAGAGTATTTTTGAGTGATTGGTTATTTCATTTGGTTTGTGAAATGAACCAACCAATTCCATGCAACTTATAAATGAAGCTTAAGGCCACTCACTGATTTCTTATGTCACAAGGACTTAGATGATAGATTAACATTTAGTTGGTCATATGAGGAGCACTTATCTCTCCTCTAGATTATCTTTGTTTTTCTAAGTGAGAGGAGAACTTTGTTGAATGCAAAGAAGTGTGAGTAGACCCAAAATTAATTATCATACCTTGGTCACATTATGGGAAATAAAAAGATAAGCATAGGTCCATCAAAAGTAGAAGGTATTGTGAATTGTCCCAAGCCTACTACCATGACTAAAGCTAGGATTTTTTCGGTGCTTCACAATAACTTCATATATTTGTTAAAAAATAATCATATGTGGATATGCCATTGCATGAGGTTATGGGAAAGGAAAGTAAATTCCATTTAGGAAAGAAACAACAATATTCCTTTTAAGGAGTTAATGCACAATATCAACGTGAAACTAGTTATAATGTAACCTAATTTGTATAAAATTTTGAGGTAGAGAGAGAGTGATTGTGTAATAGGGATAATGCTTTGAAAGGACTTAGAAATATTTACTCTTATTTTAAGATGTTAAATTGGTTTGTGTTAAACTACAATAACTATGACAAAGATTTATAATCTCTAGTTTAAGTGGTTAAGAAATAGGAACATTATCTCATGGGGAAAGAGATTGTGATTCATAGATATCATAAACCCTTGCAATACCTTTAAGTACCAATGCTGTTACAATAGTTAATATACCACATGTGGACAATATTTCTTCAACAACTCCATCTAGTGGTCAAATACAAGCATGGCATTGAATAAACTGATAGATATACTCTAGGTCACCTCTTTTGCTATAGTAGATAGTTTTTCATTGTTGGAGATTTTTTCATGAGAGGTGTGTGTAGAGGATTATAAGGATGATGTTATTATGAATGAAAAATGTTATGCCTTACAAAGAGGGAAAGTTGTGGGTTTTGAGCCGCATCAAAACTACTACATTCAAGAAGAGATTTTATACAAATAAGATAATCTATGTGTGTCAAAAGAAGCGAACTTGTGCTACTATGTAATTAAGTTTCTAGGCAATGAGTTAATGAAGTTAGGGTACTTAATGTAGTTGTTATTTAATTTGTTTGCCTATTGTTTCACCATTTTCTTCAATACATAGGTCATATGTAATGGTTTTCCATAATACAGTGTCCAAGGATTCTTGCAATTTTTTGAACTTTGAAGGAGAATTTTTTATTAAAAGAAGGAAGAATAATATTAGCCACTTGGTTTTAATATTTTCCTTCAAATCATTGAAAAAAAATGATTTTTGAAAATTTGAAGGGTAAGAAGGTTGAAATTTAGATCCATATTGAAATATATTAGATCTAGAACTAAATGAAAATCAACATTCAGATGCACAAATTTTACGGTTACAATGATTTACTCTATTAATATTTAAGTTAAATTCTATTTTATAATTTTATGACAAAAATTAACTCATTTAAAAAAAAATGCTATTATTGATTATAAAACTCTTCAAATTAATATTGTTTTAATAATAAAAAAACTTAAAATTTAGGAAATATAGGTATAGGAAACACCTATTATTGATAATTAAAAAAATCAAAATAGAAATTCTGAATCAAGAATACGGAAATATGTATACAGTGTTTCTTGTGGATAAAGCAATATACTTTCTATATTTAGGAATGAAAGCAAATCAAGATTTAGAAATAATTATAAAAGCTGAATAAAAGTTGTAGAAAAGCAATAAAAATAGAATCAAGAGAGCTACAAATTCATCCTACGTGATCATGGCAGAATAAGAATTTCAGATGCCCATGCAAGCTTCAATTTTGTAGCAGGGATTGAAAAAATAGTGAAGGAGTCAGTAAACCGACTCGCTCCAGACCTCCTAGTTCCGGGAGAGCATCAGATTCTAGGCCAAACAGCTTGCTCGTTTCGATCATTCACCCAGGGGGCAGGAGACGAACCAACACTTCTGGCGTCACAGATCAGCCCCCTTCTCCGTTTGGTACCCAAGGCCGCCGCCTTATTAATTCAAAAGGATCTGTCGTCGTATAGGGCTTATCCGCCGACGGGACCATCTTTCATAGCAGCTATTGCAGATCTCTCTCCATGATGGGCTTTGGGCATGGGCGAGAGGATGATCCTCTTGCAGTGTTAAATGTTTTAAAGGCAAGACTGGTCGTAAACTTTTCAGATTTGCCCAGAGAAACCAAAGATGCAATTGAAGAAGAAGTTAGACGATTGAATCCACGTTGCCCACATTGTTTATCAAAGGATTCAAAGTACAGATACATGAATAACAAAGGTCGCTCCAGATCCATACAGCCCAGATTCGAGTGTCGTGCATGCCTTGGCCAATTCACTCTCGGTGGAAGAAGGTACAATTCTAAGCTTTGCTCTGCATACGCTTATGGTTCTCTTGATCATCTTACCACGATTTCTCTTCTCCAGAATGCCCAAACAGTGAACAATATGCCCCCCAGCAGGAGCAACAACTTTTTGACTGAATCTTTCATCCAAGATCCAAAAGAATCATGTGTTGTAAACACTCATAGAATAAAGAACAATAATCAAGGCCTTGAGCTACATAACGAGTGCACTGGAGTGAATGCAGATCATTTCTATGGCCAAGCTGACAATTTCTTTACTCCTCGCCTTGATGACAATATCTCTATGCCCAATTTGGCTTGGGCTCCAATGGCTTCTGCAAATCCACAAAGTACTTTTGAGCAGCTACCTGTAAATATGGATGGTGGTTATAGAAATCAGTTTCCAAATGTTGGTGCAGTGATGGGAACATATGGCATTGGAATGGCTGCTTCTGCAAATCCACAAAGCACTTCTGAGCAGCTATATGTAAATATGGATGGTGGGTATGGAAATCAGTTATCAAGTGTTGGTGCAATGATGGGAAGCAATGCATCTGTGAAAGGAGTCCCATATGGCATTGAAATGGCTGCTTCTGCAAATCCACAAAGCACTTCTGAGCAGCTATATTTAAATATGGATGGTGGGTATAGAAATCAGTTGTCAAGTGTTGGTGCAGTGATGGGAAGCAATGTATCTGTGAAAGGAGTCCCATATGACACTGGAATGGATGCTTCTACAAATCTACACAGCACTTATGAGCAGCTACCTGTAAATATGGGTGGTGGTTATAGAAATCAGTTGTCAAGTGTTGGTGCAGTGATGGGAAACAATGTTTCTGTGAAAGGAGTCCCATATAGCATTGGTGAACAAAGCTGGAATAATCCATATGGTCCACATCCATGGAAGAATCATAATACTGAGAATCCAAATGTGTTGAAGAACTGCACGCATAATTATTTGGGTTGCAGCTGTTTACAAACATCAGTGACACCAGGAGGGGACGCCATGTCCACGGACAACACTCTTCAGAAACAATTACTTCCTCGCTTCTGGGACGAGAATCCTCTAATTTAGATGAAAGGGTGTTATGGTTAACAAATCAATTTCTACTTATGCATGACAGATTTAATTATACAGATATGTATAAAATTTGAAGTCTGTTGGGCATCTTTCTTTTGTATGATTCAGTCTTTTTAAAATTTTGATTTTGTTTTACGTTCATACGATCATAAGTTCTATGCAGGCAGATTGATTTCAGAACCGAGAGAAGTATTTTTTTATGTGCAAAAATTCTTACGATCATAAATTTTATGTTCTGGAAGAATTGAACAAAGTAAGTGATTTAAGAACCTCAAAGTATTTTTTATTTTATTTTATTTCTTTTATGTGCAATAATGTATACGATCATAAACTTAAGGTTTTGGAAGAAGATGTGTGTCTGAATTGAACAAACAAATTGATTTTAACTTTTTTTTTTTTTTCTTTGTCGAACAATTCATACAATCATAAATTGACATGTGTGAATTGAACAAATAGATTGGTTTCAGAAATCTAATTATAGATTTATACAATCATAAATTGACATGTGTGAATTAAACAAATAGATTGATTTCAGAAACCTAATTATAGACTTAAGGTTGTTTGTTTTGTTTTGCTTTTTTTTGTTTTTTTATTATGCACAACAAAGTACATGTGACCTACTCTATTTTGTTGATTATTAATTGGATACAAATATTGAGATAGATATGTTATGTGGACAAAGTACATATAATTATATGAATATGTTTTAAATAATATGATACCCATTTAAATGCATTTAATTTTTAAGGGTCTAGAAGAGGATATGTGTACAAATTGAACAAAACATATTATTTTTGGAACCCCAAAGACAAGTATAACTTTTTTTCTTATGTGCAACAAAGTACATATCACCTACTCCTTTAGTTGATTATTAATTGGATGCAAATATGGAAGTGGTATATTTTGTGGACAAATTACATAGGTTTATATGATTTTGTTTGAAAGCTTCCTTTTATATCATTCAATCTTTCGTAAATTTTGATTTTGTTTTATGGTTGTACAATTATAAATTTTAGGACCTGAAAGAGGATGTGTCCACAAATTGAATAAAAATATGATTACTTTTTAGAATCCCAAAGAAAAGTACAATTTTTTGGTTTTGCATACAAAGTACATGTGACCTACTCTTTTTGTTGGTTATTAATCGCATACAAATATGGAGGTGGGTATGTTTTGTGGATAAATTACATAGATTTGTATGAATGTTTTTTAAACAACATGTTTGGCCATTTAAATGCATTTAATTTCTTAAGATATAGAAGAGGATGTGTGTACAAATTGAACAAAACAAATTATTTTTAAAACCCCAAATAAAAGTATAATTTTTTCTTATGTGCAACAAAGTACATGTGGCCTACTCTTTTGTTGGTTATTAATCAAATACAAATTTGGAGATGCATATATTTTATGGAAAACTTACATATGTTTATATGAGTGTGTTTTAAAATAGAACGATAACCCATTTAAATGTACTTGATTTTTTAGAAGGTTTAGTTAATTCTCAAAAGTGCAAAAAAATACATGTTCAACCTACTCTTTTTATTGATTATTAATTAGATATGTAAATATGGAGATGGATATGTTATGTGAAAAAATTGCATATATTTATATGAATATCCCGTGTAATTCAACAAGGAATTGAGAACATATATTTCTAAAATTTTATTCAAAACTTATATAAAGTGGCTTAAGGTTGTGGGGTACATGTACATTGAGGGGTGTATATAAGATTATTAAAAAGTGTATTAGGAGACCATTAAGAGATATATGTAACATACATGTTAATAATGAGTGTATATAATTATTAGAGTATGTGAATAATTTTTAAGTATATGCATAGATGTGCAAAGAGTTCACACAATTTTAGATGATGGTCTATTAGTAGATAGAATATAGTTGATAGTGGTATAAAATTCTAGTTAAGTAGTTTGTTTGCACATACTAAACTTATTTTCATAGTGTTTCATAGAGGGAATTACACTAATAAAAATATAGTTGTAGATAGTAGTCCTATAGTGCAAGGGGTGTGGATAGTGGATTAGCATATTAGGGTTTCCCACATGCTATTTACTATAAAAAACTTATAAATAATTGAGTGATTCAAGTATCTAGTATTTGTTCATATATACTCAATGGTCACAACTATTAGTTTCTTATGTGGTCTAGTAAAATTGTACATGTACCATAAAAAATTATAGATTGGTTTGATAGGGTTATGGCTTCCCCTAATTTAAAAAATTAATTTTATGATATTGTTTGATAATGATAGATGAAAAAAATTGTGGAGTAGTGGTTTAAATTCTTAGTTACACATGTGTGAGTTGAGGAGGTCCACATGAGGTTGATATAATTTTGTCTCATGTTCTATGAGGTCATGTTAGAGATAGTAGAACCTTAGCCACATGTTTTGACATGTATTGTAGTTTTCTTGTTCTTGAAATATTTTGATAACATGATATGTAATTGGTTTGGGGAAATCTTGACACAAAATAACTAATTTCAAGGAAACATCTATCATTAGTTATGTAGAACTTCAAAATAATATTACTTAATTAAATAATAAGACCTCCAGCTTAGCAAATACACACATACAATATTTATTGCACATAGAGAAATGTGATGTCTATATTTAAGAAAAGCATACACATGAACTTTATTACACAAGAAACAATACTCTTTAGATATAATATAAAATATAGACAAGAATATATAAATAAATAATTATAATTAGGGTCATACATCTATACAGACATGCCTCCAATGCTATATAGAGTAAGAGAGGTACATCTATCCATATTATAGTTTTAGGAGTGATCAAGAAGATTAGGCTAGTACTAGTAAATTAAAGAGTTCAACTACCCCCTTTCCCATCATGGGGTAAGGGTGGCTTATGTATTAGATGAATAATGGTGTGAGATGAATGAATAAGTTTTAGCGTTGTGTAAATTATGAATACATTTTATTTTTAAAATTTAATGTTAATATTTGTTACTGTTTTATATAATATTTGACCAATTAATTTACACATTTTCATGGTCAAAATAAATGTTGTATCTTTTAGATCCTTAGTCCACCTTAAGTGAAACAACTTTGAGGAGTGATATTTATTCTTGGAAATACATGCAAATGCATCATAAGTTCTAAAAGTTTTGGCTAGACCTTTAACACAATAAATATAATTTACATAGTTTTGATAAAAAAATTATTTATTAAATATATTATAATCAATTTTCATTTGATCAATGGATGATAAAAATTAGGAACATATTGAAGTCACATATTCATAGAACATGGAGCATCATTGATGTGCAGATTACATCCTCAATGATCAAGGGGATAAGATGCAAATTTTTTTGGAGAGACATTAAGATCCTTGATGTATGCAAGAATGCAGGTACATATAATGGTTGACTACAAACCATGATTAAATATTTAGCAATAAAAAAAAATAGTGAAGGATTCACAAAATGATGAGTAATTGAGGGCCAAAATTTGGATAGAGCACTAACATAGAAAGGGTGTATATATTTATCGATTTTTTTTTTTGAAACTCTAAAAGAAATATAATCTTAAGGGACAAGGATGTAAGTTAAAGATTCATAAAAAAAAGAAGAGAAAAAAATGTACAAATTTATAAAAACACACCAAAATGAACAAATAATGAATAAATGTTGACATGGTATTAAAATCTAAATACCTTAGTATCATAATAAAATATGACAACATTTTATTCGCATTATGATTATAATATATTATCTACTCTATGCAGATCAAGTCCAAGGATTATGTTCAAGTTTGTACTCATACAAAAGCCTTCAACTTGTAAAAATGGTCCAATGATTTGTATATTTTTTCTTTCTACTTCATCCAATTTGCGTATTCTTCTTTTTCCTTCTTTGATATCTAGTGTAAGACTAGAAATTAAGGTTATAATAAACATAAAGCATGAATCAATCATAGTAACCACTAAATTATGGATTCAATACTAACTCAAATCAATCTCTCAATCAAGAACAAATGCAACATAGAAGATAACAAATTGATACAATTTTTCTTTACTTTCTATGCTACCTTTGAATAACCTTCATTGTTCTCTCCAAATGTATCCTTGATATTGCTCTCAAATTTTGTATGTTGAATGTTGCTTCAAGATTCAAATGTTGTCGAATGATAAAGGATGCCAAATATTGAGAATTTGTGGTTAGTCGTCATCGTACAATGAGGCTTGTTCTTATAGAAATGTTGGTTTCAAATTAATGATCTGGATTTAAAGATGAAAGATGAAGATCAATGGTCAAGGTCTATTGAGAGGAAATAGATTGAAGAGTTAACTGGCCTAATTGAAATATTCAAGGAAATAGATTGGAGAATTAACTAGAAATTGAATAATTGGGATGATTGATTATCACGTTGAGAGTACAATGACTAATTGAATCTTGAGGAACGTGCAGATGAAATTAAAAAGTTATTAGATCATGCTGATACCGTCCCGAGCTGTATTGAGGGAGGACTACAACATCAAAGTATCATACATCCACCTAGGATTAAAAGGCCTACCTGTAAAGTAATTGCTTGAACCAAGATCTTAACCCGAATGGCTTTACCATGGAAGAACATATATGAGAACGTACAATTATTTCTAACTTTATCTCTCAACACCTCACAAGATAGAGGAGAACAAAATGACAAAGATGAAGCAAAACTTTTCGAAACAATTTTGCAAATTGTCACTGAAAGGGATAATGAGTCTTTAATGAGATCATTTTTGTTAGAAGAGGTTAAAAAAGTTGTTTTCTCTTTGGCTTTGGATAAAGCACCTGGCCCTGATGGTTTTACTACTCTTTTTTTCCAAAAATGTTGGGATATTTTATGTTTTGATATGTTATAGGCACTTGAAGAATCAAGAAGAATGAGCACATTGAACTAAAACAATTCAATGTAACAAATATAGTGATATTAGAAATTGCCTAAAGTTAAGCATCCTAAAACATTTGCAGAATATAGGCCAATATCCTTATGTAATACAATTTATAAGATCTTCACTAAGGCAATCTATTTAAGATTGCAGTCCATTATACCAAAGATCATTTCTCAAGAGCAGGGTGGGTTTGTTCTAGGGAGAGAGACGTTTGAAGGGTCTATTGTAGCCCATGAAGCTTTGCACTCAATTTCTACTACTAATGCTCCTTCTATCATTGTCAAATTGGACATGATGAAGGCTTATGACAAAGTTAATTAGAAGTTTTTGAAAAAAGTTCTTGCAAAGTTTGGATTTAGTGGAAGATGGTGTAGATGTATAATAAAAAATCTTTTAGGGGAAAATTTTTCAATCATACTCAATGGATCTTCTACCGGTTTCTTTATCACATCGCAAGGTGTTAGGCAAGGGGATCCACTTTCACCTTTCATGTTTATAATCATGGCTGATGTGTTGAGAAGGTTCATTATTAGTAAACACTCTCAGGGGCTTTGGAAGGGGGTGAAAATTGGAAACACAGGTTTAGTAGTCACACATTCTCTCTTTGTAGATGACACCAATTTATTTGGGAAAGCCACTATTGCAGAAGTAAAGTAGAATAAGGAAGTCTTAGATAAATATTCTTCAGCATTAGGTCAAAGGATAAATACTTCAAAATCAAAAGTTTATATTCTTAACACACATGAGGAGACTGAAAAAAAGATAGTCAAAATTTTTGGTTTCCAACAAGTAGTCTTACTGTGTACTTATTTAGGGATTCCTTTTTTCTCGAGACCAAATAAGGCAACATATTGGGTGAAAGTAATAGAAAGATTAAAGTCAAGGATCTTATTATGGAAGGCCAGATGGATGTATTTGTCAGGGAGAATTCTCTTGGTAAAAGTAGTCTTGTCCTCAATCCCTAATATTTTCTTGTAGTTCTCAAAGCTCCACAATATGTGATTTCAAAAATTGAGAAAGTTATTAGAGGTTTTATCTGGAAAGAAAATAATGATGAACAAAAGAAGGTGCCTCTAATATCTTTAGAGGGTATGACATAAGATAAATGTCAAGGTGGGGTTGGAATCCACAACTTAGCAATCATGAATAAAGAATTTGGAGCAAAACTTGTTTGGAAAATGTATGTAAATCCAAAGGCTAAATGGTGCAGAATTTTGCAAGCGAAATATTTGGACAACCTGGATCCTTCAAGAATTCTCACCATTTGTAATCCCCCAAAAGGATTGGATATGTGGAATTTTATGATCTCTTGTAGGAAGTTAATCACTACATACATCTCATGGGAGGTAAATAATGGAGAGAGTGTCAAATTTTGGAGTGATTCTTGGAATGGGAATCCTCCTTTGTAGAATAATCCTAAATTATTTCATGCAATGGTAACCTTAAAGGAGACATGGGGGGGAAATGTTTTCGGATTATGTGCAATTAGTTGAAACTATAATAGGAAAAGTGACTTGGAAAAGCATCTTAGATCATTCTCTTTTTACACAATAGTGTAGTGGGATTCAAGAAATATTAAATGAATGTGTGGTTTTTCTCTCTTCAAAGTTGGATAGACTTGTATGGGAAACATCAAGAGATGGAAATTACACAGTTAAGCAATGTTACAAGGCTCTAAGTTAGAAATCAGGTCAACTAGCCCCTCAAAGGGCCTATTCATTTTGTTGGGACAACAAAATTCTACCTAAGGTGAGGAGTTTTTCTTGGTTGGCATTGAGGAAGATAATTTTGACTAGTGGTCGGCTAACAAAGATAAAAATAGCAGATAATTTTAAGTTCTCATTGTGTAATGAGGAGCTAGAAGAGGTAGATCACTTGTTTGCTAAATGCAGTTTTGTGCAACAATGTTACAGTGTTGGGCCTTTGTTTTGAACAAGCTTAATTTTTATACTCCTTTTCCAATTTCTTTATGGGATTTGTTTCAAAGCTATCCAGTTTTTTTTAAATCTTCTTTTTTTGCATGTATTTAGCAAGTGGTTCCAACCTTAGTTATATGGAATTTATGGTGGGAGTGTAACTTGCACATTTTTAGGAAAGTAGCTTCATCAACTGATGTAGTAAATGCAAAAATTGAGAAGGTAGTTTCTGATACTGTAAATTCAAGTGTTCAAAATCAGAAGGGTTTTAGTTCAGTATTTACAAGTTGGGATGATCTGATTCTACATAATTGGAAGAGTTTAAAGTTGCCATTCCCAGGAAGTCTACTACACTCAAATGTAGTGAAGAGTGATAGGAAGCATGTTAAATGGAAGGCACCTCGGGATGGTTTCATAAAGTTGAATTTTGATGGGGTCTCAAAAGGAAATCTAGGGGAGTCAGGAGCAAGAATTTGCTTAAGAGATTCAAGGGGAAATCTAATAGCAATAAGTTCAAATAATCTCTGAATAGGTTCTAATAATCTAGTAGAATCAAAAGCATTATTGATAGGATTGGAAATTGCATTGAAGCTTGGCATTACAAAGTTGCATATTGAAGGTGATTCTTTTTTGATTGTTAATGCTTGCAAAGTTAAAAAATTCAAAATTGGAGTTTACATTATGTTCTTAAAAGAGCTTGGTTTTTGCTAGATTTTTTTTAGAATTACCAAATCTCTCATACATATCAAGAAGGTAACAAATTAGCAGATTACTTAGAAAATATGGGATGCAATAATCATGAAATTTTTCTATCCCAAGACATTAGTTGAATCAAAGAACATCCTGAATTAGATGAAATTACACATTAGGATGCCTTAAATATTGAATAGTCTAAAGACACAAAGGTGCATTTTGCTAAATCTTTGCATATTTACATCATGTCAGAAAAAAGGGATGCGTGGTAGAGAGCACATTCAACTTACCTTTCAATAGTCCAATGTTTATCATAAAGTATGATATGGAGGATGATCACCTTATAGTCTAGCTCTATAATTTTCAACACAAAAATTCCATGATTATTTATCAAATTCCCATCAGGCATATGTATCGATATGGACTATATCCAGGGGCTTATGTGTCACGATGATCTATATACAGATCGACAAGTTGTGTAACATGCAATCAAAGGCTGCTATCTCACCATGTGGAATTTTTGCCAGCATTTTTGTTTTAACATGTGTCTTTTGCAGACCTACCTTTTAATGATGACAAGACAAGAGCTCAAATTCCATAATTTCCAAGCAATGAAGTCTTAATGATACTACAGTATGGGACTTCCTAGCACAAGCAATTTTGTTGTACGAAGCATGCCAAATCTGGAGATTGTAGATTACAGGAGTTTTGCAATCATGTTGACCATGACAAAATGTATCATTATTATGTATGTTGTCGAACGTAGGTTTCTTTATTTAAGCTACAATTCCTTCATAGTACCACATCTTGCATTCCTGTTTTGGTGAGTGGGAGTGAAATTTTTTGCTCAGAAGGTGATAAAGTCTATTGTGTACTCTGCATTAAGTGTGTTCTTTAAGGACACAATTGCTTATTAGCCATGGAATTTTTGGGTGCATTTCAAATTGCAACCATGGGAGAGGCCTTTTGAGGGTTATTTGGCATCAGGCATAGCTATAATGTTTTTGCTGAATTGCCCAAGGGTCGAAGATTCCATCTGCACAATCATTGGCTTCCATGTAATTATCCCCAAGGCAAGGAGGATTCTTCAAGCATATCACGTGTTGTCAATTTTTTTCTCAAATCTCATGGATCTTTGCCAATCATTAGGAGATTTAGAGAAAACAGCAGGGAAATTTGTAAAGGAACAATTTCTTCAAGCAGATGCATTGCAACCGACTGTGTAAAAGTATAATCTGTTTAAAGGTAAAGGGTTCATAGGTGGGATTTTTCCTAGGAAATTCCTCAAGCAACGACAAGGGTTTCAAGAAATTTATCATGGAATTAAGATGGATTTTGAGTATAACAATGATAATATTTTTCTAAAAGCATTGAGTAAAAATTCTCAGCCTTTTGTTGATGATATTCCAGCATCGGGTCTCTCTTCCAGCCCGATCTCATTGGCATTTGAAGATAAATTAAATTATAGCCTTTGGCTATTTAATTTATAATGTGATCAATTATGAGGAGGCGCCTCATGTGAAACATTATTAAATATTTAATTAAATGTTTTGGGCCGACTTATGTTCATCCGCCACCTTCTTGAAGAGTCACATCTTGTTTGAGGCCGACCTCCTTGTTTTGAAAGGGCACAATCTTTCCTCTTCATGTGTATATATATATTCGGTGCTTCCTCATTGTAACATTATCGATGATCATTCTTGTGCGAATTCATTCATTGCATTGGTTGTGTGTTTCAAGTGCGATTTACTTCAAGGGCAGATCGATATATTGAAGAAGGCAGATCGTAGCATTGAAGGAGGCTGAGTTTGTTATCAGCAAGAAGCATTATATTAGTTCTGTGTGTGCATCAGATTATGGTGCCATTCTTGGTCTCTTTATAGGCCTCATTGTAAAGGAGATTTTTGTTATCATTCAATATATATGTGATATATTGTTGCTGGGTTTTTTTCCCTCAAGAGGAGGGTTTTCCCAGGGTATATGCTGTGTTGTTGTGTCTGATTTTTTGAATTAAATTTCTGCTTCTACATCTGATCATAAAACTAACATTTGCCCAGCTATGGAGGCTGATTTCAAAGATAAATATTTTGCAATGTCTTTCCTCTATTCACATGAATGTGTGCTCTTTGTTTCTAATCCAAGAATGGAACGGTTAATTATGGAAAATAAGGTTTACTTTGCTCCAGGTATGCATCCTTCTCCAAGAACAGTGGTGAACATGGCATTCAAGTTCAGGGCGCAAAAGGAAAGGCAAGGAATTGGTTGAGACAAGAAGAAGGGCAAGGGGAGAATTATGTGGTGCATGGAAGAAGATTAATTTTGCTCATCTTTCAAGGTGTTTTTGTATATGAATGTCATATTCTCTGTGTCTTCACTTCGGCTATTTAACCTTTATTGATAATGCATATATGTTCTGTAAGAGGTTTTTTTCAAATAGCCTTGTTTCAGCCCGATAATGGATAGTTCCTTCTGAGTAAGCACAGTTACAAAGGGAGGAAAATATGTATTTTGTATGGGTTGATCTCTTGGTCTAGTTTTGGGTATGGGCCTTGGTGATAAATACAAGTCACTTTACTAAGTCAGTCCGATTACCAAAAATGTTGGCTTTAAACAAAAATCATCTTTTCATATAATCATTATGTAAATATCTAATTATATTAATATATATTACAGGCATACCTCGTTTTATTTAAAAATAATAAACTAATAATAAAAATTAGCTAATCTGAATTAAGTCACTAAAGTGACTTTATTACAAAAGTAAGTCTTAATAATCGTTAATATAGATTGCTGCAGACTTAAAGATAAATTAGCAGCCGCTGCAGTAGATAAATTTGGATTTTTTGAAATATATTCTAAACAATATACTTGAATTAGATTATAAACTATTAAACTGTAATTTTTGGATCAATTTCATGCTTATGTTTAATTGTGCAAACTATTATTATTGTGAGCTAGGATTTGTATTTAAAAAATAAAAATTGAATGGGATATTACATCCTCACTGACCTAGGATTCCCCATTGAAACACCATCAAACTTTAATTCATGAAACCATTGGGTGGTTTTATCCATCGAGCTTGCTCCCTGGCTACTTTTTTAACTCTTACACCATTAATGGGGGTGAGGAGCTACTGCTTTTCAGTTAATGCAATAGATTATTTCATTACAGGAATTAGGCAGTGATTCTATGGAACAAGGAGTTATCAAAGGTGAGCAAAATGTATTCTGGGTAAAACGATCATTTTTTGCAAAAAATCTTCTCCTTTCTTTCCTAGATCCACAACAATTTGGTTTGGAAGTTCATAGAGCATGCCAAACTATGTTTCAGTCTCCTCTAGCTGAAACCAAAGGGTCTGAAAACTTCTGATCTAAGGAGAACATTTATATCAAACCAAGATGTATGTGTATCGGAGATACACAAGGGCCAAGGCACTAGTTAAAGGATCTCATGTAATTAGAATGAGCTAGACATAAATCTCTCTATGATATTGATACACAGTCCATTCCTCATTTCATAATGCATACATCAATTGAAACAGCTGTCACCATTACGGCTGAATACCCACAATGTAATAGTTTATTATTACTCTAATTATGACCTCTATGGATTGTTTAATGCATGAAATGATCTTAGCATCATTAATTTGATACTACTAGATGTAAAAGCATATTATTACACCAATGAGGCCCTCTGGATTTTGTAATGCATGAACACTATCTTAACACCATTCAAACTCCTTATTATTTTTTCAAATGTTAATTATTTATAATCGTGGTTACCTTCGAAGCTCGGATCGGACGGCAGATTCAGTCCCCAAGTGCTCGATTTTTGAGGCCAAATTTAGGGATCTGTGAGGGGACTCCACTATATAAAAATATAGGGAAAAATTTAAACATTCATATATGATAAATATTGGATAGCGTATGCATAATAATAATACTATAGAACATTAACATATAACATTTGTGTTCAACATTGCGCCAATACCTTTCACACACATCTGAAATTAACATACACCTAACTTCATGAAACAACCTCCAAGTTATAATTTATAAACTATATCAAAATGCCCAAAGACTACATTGCTGCCATATAGTTTTAAAATTTGCTATGAAAGTCAAAATACAATATCGTATGTCAATAATGAATACAAAATAAACAAAGAGAACTGCTACCCCTAATCATCTCTTATAAGCGCATCAAAATCGGAGTCATCCTCTAAGTCACTGCCACTGTGATGCTCCTCCTCAACCAACAGAACCCCATCCAAACCCTCAGCCGTCTCCTCCTCATCTATTTGGGTCACGTCCTCGGGATCAATATCCCATCGTAGAGTTGGAGTTTGTCGATACTCTGGAGTCTGCCGATCTTGAAGCCGAAGAGCACTATGAATGGCCACTAGCTTCTCTACTCGTCTACAGGTAAGTCTATTCCTTTTGA